>PVIR01017153.1:0-35430 GCA_004026965.1 Petromus typicus
GCCAGCGCAGCGAGTCCTCGAGGCCTGGCTGTCTTCAGAGGCGATCCTGATGGCTTTACTGCCTGTGCTTGTGCTGCCTCTCCTGGTTCAAACCTGCGCTCACTGTGTCCTGACTCGTAACGCAGCTACCTTTAATATCATGTGCCACCCAGGCTGGCCTTGAACTTGTGATCCTCTTGCCTCAGCCTCCTGAGTTCTGGGATTACAGATTACAGATTTGTGTCACAATCGGTGAAAATGACTTCCCTTTAAAATATCCGCCTCATTCTTTTTTATTTATTTATTTTTTTAGACAGGGTCTAGTATGCAGTTCAGGCCAGACTTGCCTCACTATGTAGCCCAGGCTGGTCTCCAACTCACAGTGATCCTCCTGCCTCAGCCTCCAGTGTGCAGGGATTACAGGTATGTGCTATTAGGAATGGCTCTTTTTAAATTCACTTAAAAGGCAACGATGTGTCACACCCTGAATGAGTGTTGCTGTTCCTAAATAAAAGGAAGCCCTTAAATCAAATGACAAGATATTATGAAAGCTGCGGCCTGGGGCTGAGCCAGGCCTTCCTCCTCGGTGGCGCAGGCGGATCGGGGATGTGGAGAGGCGCCAGGCCCTGCTCAGCAGGGAGGGCTCTGAGATGCCCCAGAGCGTTCACAACTGGAGTCCAGGCTGAGATGCTGGGCAGGCCCCTCAGCTTCTCTGTGCTCGTGTGACGTGCAGTTGGTAGCTGGGGTCACCTCCGGGCCACAGCAGCACCCCGAGACCCCTGCGCCCTCCAGAGGACGCGACAGCTGGGCACCACTGCCCCCTCAGCCTCGATGCCAAGGGTGGGAGACCCTGCCCGGGCACCCCACCCCCACACTGCTATCTAGGCCACAGCAGCTGAGCCTCCCGGTATCTCTCTGATCCCCCAAATTTCCGGTTCCCCAAAGACAACTCAGGATGTGGGGAGGGAGGGGCAGGGAGAGAGATCAGAGACCAGAGGAGGAGGAGAGGCGGCAGCTGCCCCAGGACAACACGGACAGAGAGACGGGGCACTGGGCTCCCACACAGAGACACACACAGGACCAGGGAAGAGAGACAGGGAACGACAGGGCGCTGCTGGAAACTCCACTCAGCCCAGCTGCTCGGGCCGCGCAGCCCGGCAACTCAGCAATTTCGGGAGATCTGTCTCAAAACAAAAATGAAGAGTCGGGAACGAAGTCGGGGTGCGGAGGCAAACGAGGCGGGCAGGGGCAAGGAAGAAAAGATGAAAGCAGCCGGGGGAGTGGGCGTGGGGTGCGAGGGGCCCAGGAGCGGGCAGCCGGGGAGGAGGCCACGACCTCGGCCCACACGCCCGGGTCTCGCGGGCAGGGAGGAAGCGCGGGGGAGGCGACCCTGCCACCTTTAGGCGCAGCCACTCTGGCCCGTGCTCCCGGGGCCTCAGCTTCCTCTGAAGCGCAAACGTGAGAAGGGCCTGGGCTCACGGGGCTGGAAGGAAGCAGCTCCCCGCAGTATCCTGTCTCTGAGTCAGGATGCTTTCCTTTTCGAACGACAGAAACAGCTGCAGCGGAGCCACGCGGGAAGGGCTCCACCCGCAGAAGAGGGGCTCGCAGGGCCTGCCTCCGGGAACAGTCGGATCCAGGACCTCTGCGCAAGCCTCTCTCTCCCTTCTCGAAGGCCGAAGGCCGCGGCTCTGTGGCCCGGACAGCTCCAGCCCTCCGTGGAGCGGAGCGGTCCCAGCGGACGGCCTGCCTCTTTCCGAGAGACCTGGCAAGACCCTGCACACATCTCGGCCCCGCCCTCTTCTGGAATAGCCCTGGACTTTTTCTTTGACTGAACCCAGGGCCTTTGCACTGAGCTACATCCCCACAGCTCCACCCTTTTCTTGGACAGGTTCTCTAAATTGCTAAATTGTCCAGGCAGGCTTGAACATGAAACTCTCCTACCTCAGCCTCCCCCAGAGTGCTAGACTCCTGGTGCACCACCAAACCCAGTTCCAGAGCACAAGGTGTTCCGGCCAGTGATTGGCTCTGAGGAGTCACGTGCCTCACACTGGCCCAATCAAGGGGCTTTCACCTTATGTGCTAGAATTTCTGCAGCCTGGGGGAACCTGGAAAGATAGGGCTGGAGACCCTGAACCATCTCCCCCACACAGGGGAGGGCCTGAAGGTGGGGCTGCAGGAAATGTGACGATACCCAAACCTCTGCAGTGAGGACAGTTTCTTTCAGGTATCTCAGCTTCAGTCCAACACTCTCGAAGGTCCCTGAAGTTCCCCCGGCATTGAGGGCAGAGTTGGGCCTAAAGCCCAGGTCTCTTAGCTCGTCCCTGTTCCACTGCCAGAGCAAGGCCGGGGCAAGGGCAGGCCTCCAGGGGAGGCCAGCAGGCACCGCAGGGTGGGAGGGTTGGCAGCCTGCCAGGAGTCCCTGCCCACCAACCAAGTCAAGCAGCCTGCCTGCCTTGAGGAGAGTCCAGACATCCCAGGGGCCCCCTGCAGCCCCAGGTCATCCCCCTCCCCTCCCCCCTCCACACCTGGAATGCCCTCCCAGAGCTGTGTGTCCCCCCTTCTCCCCCCAGGGGTCCCTGCATTGTGCAGCCCATATGGATTATCCCACAGCCTCCTGGAAAGCTCCCTGCCCTCCCTCCAACTGCCTTGGGCACTGGCCAGAAATACTGGCTAAAACACTAATCCACCCTCATCATGCTCTGCAGCCTCCAGGGGCTGCCCACAGGCCCAGGTCAAGGTTTCCACGCCCGCCCAGCCTGGCTATGCCCATTCTCACCTCTGCCCCTTCTCCAGTCTCATGCAATACCTGCTCACCCTTCAGCTTCGCCTTGGGACCTTCGCATGTGCTAGTCCTGAGCTGGCTGGGAGCGCCGCAGACAGCTCAGCCGCCCAGCGGCCGCAAGGACGGGCCGAGGCAGCTATGGCTTCCGGCCCTCTGTTTACTCCGTCACAGTGGCCTGGGCCACGTCTCCCACCCCTGTCCACTCCCTCCTGAGGCCTGATCTCCAGGTGCGGTGGTGCGCACACCGGGAACCCCAGCGTTCCAGAGGCTGAGGCAGGCAGATAGATCACTGCGAGTCTGAGGCCAGCTTGGGCTGCATAGCAAGACCCTGTCTCAAAAACTAAGGGCATCCGGGACGGTGGTGCATGCCTCCAATCATAGCAGCCAGGAGGATGGCTGTGTTTCAAGGCCAGCCTGGACTCTATGATGAGATCCTGTCTCAGAAAAATCAAAAGTAAATCAATATGTGAAAATTTTAGAGTAAGCATTTAACAACCAGGGATGTACCTCAGGGGCTCCATGCCTGCCTGACAAGTATTGCAAAAAAGAAAAGAATTTAAGGAAAATAAACACTCAGATAGCTCCCTTGTGCCAATGCACGTTTTAAAAAGTATGCCTTTACTTAACTTTTCCGCTTGGTGCGGTCCTGAGGCTGAAGCCAGGGCTTCCGCATGAGCCACCGCCCGCCCGTCTCCAGACAGGCTCTGGCGAGGCCGTGAACTCCCAGGCGGGGCTCGGCCTTGCCGCGTCAGCCCCGCAGGGAACGAGGACTGGCACCGCATGCCCTCTGCCCCTGCTGTTCCCCAGACGGGGTCTCTGCATGTGACCTCGAAGCCACCGCAGTCCTCCCGTCTCAGCCCCCCGCTGGGCTCTTGGGTTCGGGGCTGAGGGTGGAGCCCGGGGACCCAGGTGGTCCAGGCAGATGCTCTGCTCCCCCCGGAGCTGCACCCCAGCCGTGCCTGCGTCTCAGAGGCCTCCAGGGCCCCTCCTGGCGTCACTCTGCACTTCCCGTCCACACCAAGGCTCTGCTGCCCGCCCGCCACTCCTGCTTCTGCACTTAAGCCGATGCGGTCACACACGTGTGATGACCCCCACCCAGGTCTCAATACCCATGATGCTCCGGGATCCAGGACATGGGCCCTGACCACACGGCCCGAGAGGACAGCCCCAGCCCGACCAGTGGGACAGGCTGCAGCCCACATGCAGGCCGCTGCTGAGACTCGTCGCATCAGGCTGTGCGGGCGAATGAAGCACACACAGACCTCAGGTTCAAGCCAGGCCTTCTGTGAGGCCACAAGCCTTAAACACCAGCACTCAGGAGGCATCAGGACTGAGGCCAACCGAGGCAAGCTAGTGAGGCACTGTCTCTAAAAACTAAGACAAAAACCCTGAAATCCAAAACAGTTCTGTCCCAGGCAGCTCGGTCAGGGATGTGCCCTCGCCAGTGTCCCCCATCTGTAACTGCAGGGCCGCCTTTCCGTCCTGAGGCCATTGCCCTCCGGAGCAGCATGCCTCCTCCCTGTTGCTGAGCTGGGCCACCCACACAGCCTGCCCTGGCCCGCCAGCCCCACTGCCGCGCTGGTGTGACCCATCCAGAGCCGGGCACAGGGTCAGGCACACCGCCCTCAGTGACGCGGCTGTGCCAGCCAGGCGGAGCGGCCTCGGCCTCTACTTCCTTGAGCAGAGGGTCTGACCCCAACTGTTCCTGCCGGTCCGAGCCCCTCCTCAGACTCTTGTTTCTCCCCCTGGGTCTGGTGCAGTGCCACCCACGACAGCCAGCACTTGGCACAAAAACCAGGATCAGGAGACCAGTGAGTCCAGAACGGCAGACCTGACGCCGACCCAGTGCTCTGCGGGTGCCCTGGGCAGTCACCGGCCTCTGAGCCTTTCTTCTCCTGCGATGGCCTGTGACCAGAGCTGACGCAGTGGGCTGGTCAGTGGGGACCATCCAAATGCAGCAAGTGCTCCCGAGACAAGGTGTTCACAGAATCGCCAGCTCCAGCCTCAGTGAAAGAGACACCACGTCACGTGAGCTGCAGAGGCGCTGTAATTTACTGGCCTGTGACCAGGAAGCAGGGTTGTCCTTCTCGGGGCTGAGCCAGGAGCTCCGGGGACGCTGTCTGAAGCTGGCCCTGCCCGCTCTGGGCCATTCTCCATCCCAGTGGCTTCCTCTTCCAGTGGCTATCCTGGAGGTGATCCCCCATCCGAGTGAGTCACGCACAAGGGGCTTCCTGCCCGAGTCCCTGGCCCACACCTCACAACCCCAGCCAGTCAGGCGCCACCCCGGAGGCAGGGCCAGAGCCCAGGCCTGGCTGTGGCCTCCGCTCCTGAGGGGCAGGGCTGGTCCAGCCACCTCCAGATCCACACAGACAGCTGGAAGAGCGGTGCCCTTGGGAGCCGAGGGAAAGCCCTGGATGCAGGGATCAGGGCCACACTGGCCCCCGGGGTGCAGCTCCAGGCAACTGCGCTCCCTGCCTGGGTGCAGAGCCTGCTCGGCCCCAGTTGGCACTTCCAGACACCCAGAAGACAGTCCCTAAGCCAAGAGCGCTGCAGTCCACAGCAGCTCCCCTTCCTGCTGCACAGGAGGGCTGGACCCAGCCTGGGCCACGGGGAGCGGCTGGCACCCACCTCCAGCCCAGCGGGCCGAAGGCACTCCCGGCTCACACAGACACTTACGAGTTCAACCTCCCCAAGAGCCATGAAAGGCAAGAACAGAGTCCTCGGGGCCAGCCCCTTCCTCCAAGAACAGCAGGGGGCAGCCGTCACTGCCCACTCGCCACGCAGAGACCCCCACCCTGCTCTACCCACAGCCCAGCGAGTGACTGTGCCTCCTCGGCCTTGGCAGGGGCCTCACCCAGGGGACAGCGTCCTAGCTGCTGTCGGCCATCAAGGAACATTTGGTCAGGACCTCAGAAGCACGAGGGACGCACACGCACACATACACACACACACGGACACATACACAGATGCAGGCACAGAGCACAGATGCACACACAACACAGCCAGGCCCACAGACTCAAACTGGGTCCCCGAAGCCAAGAGCTCTGCAGGCCACAGTGGCCTTTATTCCATGCTGGAGAGCAGGGCTGGGGCTGGGGAGACTCATTCTCAGGCTGTGTCAGAAGGTGCAGAGTACTGGGGACACAGACTGGACCCCAAAGTGACAATAAGTTAGGGGAGGGTTCTCAGGCTGCAGTCAGCTCCGGCCAGGGCAGGGCGCTCTTTTCCTGGCTCCCAGCTCGATCCCAGCAGGCTGGTTCCAAGGTGGCAGCCTCCCTGAAACAGCAGGGGAAGGCGGAGGTCGGTGGGGACCACCAGGCCCCCAGAGCCCGCGCAGGGGCCGGGAGGGCCCGAGGAGCCACTCACTGGGCTCAGCTCAGCTCCTGCAGGTTCTCGTAATCCGGGGCCTCCGCATCCTCGTCCCCCAGCATCCGGGCGCTCAGGGCAGCTGGGAGGGAGGAGAGGTTGAGGGAGCCTGCGGGCACGGCGTGGCGGGTCCCTGGCCTCCCGCCCCATGCTCACCGGGTTCAGTCACAGCCACCGGCTGTAGTTCCTGGGACACGTTCACGTACTCCCGGCTCCCATCTGGGGAAAAGATCAGCAAGGAAATGGCCGTGCCATGCCAGCGGCCTGGTCACATGGAGGTGGGGGCAAGAGGACCCCAGGTCGGGGCCAGCCACTCACCCAGAGACGCTTCTGCACTGTCCTCACTCTCGGGCACATTCACATAATCTTCTCCAGACTCCACTGCGGGAAAGCAGGGGCTCAGCCAGCGCAGCACCGGCACCACAGCCTCACCCGCCGGCCCCCCAGCCTGGGTATCCGGGCCCACAGGCAGAAACCCTGACTCCCGGCAGCCGGGCAAACAGCAGCAACAGCTGGACAAGGGAAGGCCACGGAGGTGGACAGCAGAGGCCCCACACGGGCACTCCTGGAGGGACCAGAGCGCAGGAGGGCCCGGCACGGCTCTGGGCTGGCAGCACACTCCGCCCCAACGGCCCCCACGGCCTCTGCCGCCCGCTGCCGCCGCCCTGCCCACATGCCTCCCGGTCCTTCTGTGGCACTAGCACCCCCAGGGCCCTCTAGCTCTCTAATGGGCCACCTTGGCTCTCCACGAAGACACGGATAGCGTGGACTCTGGAGCCAGACAACCCAAGTTCAAATCCTGCGCCATAACCAGACTCGTCACCTACGCTCTCTGCGCGTTTCCTCGTGGGGTCAGTGGTTAGGGACACGACCACTTCACGACACTCTTACGAGGGTGAAGGCAATGAATACAAAACAAGGCCAGTGCCGACAAATGTCTGCTAAATAGGCTGCTCCTGGGCAGGAGGGCTGGGTGGCAACACACACCCGTAGACCCAGCTCTGTGAGAGGCTGGGCAGGAGGGCTGGGAGGGGTCAAGGCCAGCGCAGACAACGGAGCAGACCCTCTCAATACGTAAATAAACCCTGCCATTCGAAGGCACAGATGAGGGCACCAGCGCGCTGGGCGCGGGGAGGGCACGTGAAGGCCCAGCAAAGCAGGACGCAGCACGCAGCACGCAGGAGGCGACACCGAGCAGGCGCACACAGAGAATTCGGGGTGTGCGAAGGACACACGGGGAATGAATGCGGGCCGGGACTTAGCTCAGCGGCGCCGCTGCCTGTCTTGCTACCCGGGGCCAGGAGCTCAATTGCTGGTACCACACGCAAAAGAAGAAGAAACATGGCAAAGAACGAGTGAGTACACCTGGACAGTCTGGACTCGGGAAAGAGGAGGCAGTCTAGAAATGTGGGTGGCAAACGGAGCCAGGCTGTGGCAGGGACCGCCCAAGGCGTATCTACACAGGCTGGCGTCTCCTATCTGAAAACCCAACGTCTAAGATGCCCTAAAATCCAAACCTTTGGGTGGCAACAGGCCGGTGCAAGTGGAAAATTCCACACAGAGTGTGTTTCAGGTACAAAATTTGTTTTGTTCTGGTTCTTTTTCAAACTGGTCCTGAACTCACTGTGGAGCCCAGGAGAGCCTTGAACTCACAGCAATCCTCCTGCCTCTGCCTCCTGAGTGCTGGGATCATAGGCGTGAGCCACCACGCCCGGCACTGTGGTGTGTGGTACCAGGGGTTGAACTTGGGACCTCGTGCCTGCTGGGCAAATGCCGGAACCACTGAGCTAAATTCCCAGCCCACAAAATTATTTAAATATCATATCAAATTACCTCCGGGTAATCTGTGTCTAATGTTTGTGTGACACATAATTGAATTTTATGTTTAGACTTGGGTCCTGTCCTCTAGATAATTCACTATGGGTATTCAAAATTTCCAAAATTTGAAATGCTTCTGGGCTCAATTACCTCATATAAGGGATAGTCAATGTCTAGAGAGGGGAGAGTAACCGGAACTGATGATCAGATACTGAGAATGCCCAGGAGAGGGGCCCAAACTAAAATGAGAGAAGCAATGAAGAAAACAGACATGCGGGGAGCAAAGAAAGTTCCAGAGAAGAAAGAAACCCTCCAATTAATATCTTTAGACACGGACACAATGACCTCGCCTCTATGCAACAAGAACAGGAAGCTATCCGAAAAGAACATGCAGAAAGCCGGGTGTGATGGCGCGTGGCGGCCGTCCCAGCCCTTGGGAGCTGCGGCGGGAGGATCTCTGTGACTTGAGGCCAGCCTGGCGTACACAGCGAGTTCAAAGTCCCCTCAGCTACACAGCAGAACACAACAACAACAACAACGAAACCAAGGAGGACAGTTACAGACCAAGGAAGAGCTCTGGGGTAGGAGAAACGAAAGCTCAAGTCAAGGAAATCTCCCAGAAAACAGGCAAGAGGAGGACAGATGGGAAATGGAGAAGAATCACGAAAATCAGAAGATCAGGCAGGAAGGAGGGACATCTGACGGAGGAAACGGAAGGGGTGCAGTCATGGGGGAAGAGGAGGGAAGGGGCCGTGCACGTGGTGGGGCGGCCACTCACTGGAGAAGGCGCTGTCTCCGAGGCCGGGGTTGCTGGGTCCCGGAGCGGCAGGGCCGGCGGCCGGGGCGCTGTCGGGAAGCACCTCCCTGGAGGGGGGACGGGAGGTGAGTGTGGGTGCTGGCCCCGGGCGGCCCTCCCGCCGGCCACTCACACGTAGCCCCCGTAGCCCTCGTTGGGGTAGTCTTCCTCATCCTCGTCTTCATCTGCGTCCTCACAGGCTGGCTCTGGGAGCAGAGACTCGGGGCTCAGCCTGGCCGGCGGACGAGCCCGCACTCCCCGTCCCATCTGGCTCGGCACCCCAGACACACCTTGGTTCTCATAGCTCGCCACGCTGTGGGCTACACAGAGAGCACGGGGGCCGAGTCAGCGCAGGCTGCGCCCGCCGCCTGCCCAGCCCCAGCCGAGTCCATCTCCACCTTACCCCCGTCCGAATCCTGCCGGGAGGACAGCATCCGGGGGGGATTCCCGAGGGGCTGTGGGGACCGTCTGTGGAAAGCCAAATTTGGGGGTCACCTCTGGGCAGGGAGCCTGGGGGTGTAATCCAGGGAAGTGGGGAACAGAGGGGTGGAGGGTGTACTCACGGGATGTGCAGCAGGTCTGTCTGGCTCGAGGGTGGGTGGGTGGTGGATGGGTAGGGGCCCAAAGGGGGCCAGGGGGCCGGCGCTTCTGAGGACAGAGCCAGGCTTGAAGGAGTGACGCCGGACGGCAGGGCCTCAAAGGGACGCTCGCCCCTGGGGCCCCTCCAGGCCTGGGGCGCCCACCTCCCCACACCCCAGCTCAGTCAGGGGCACCATCGGCCCCGGGCTGGGACCGCACGACGGCACGAGCACGCTCTCCCAAGGGTCCCCCGCTCAGGGCAGCAGGCCCTGTACTCACGGGGTGGCTTGAACAGGATGCTCTCTGTGTGTGCACTGAGGAGAGACACGGCATGGACATAGGGTCGAGGGCTGGCCAGCCTCTCGGGGGACACGGGGACCGCAGGGTGGGGGCAGACTCACCGATCCTCGTCAGCACCGCCGCAGGAGACTGGGGAGAGAGGCAGTCGGCAGTCAGGCCCGAGGGCTGGCAGCTGAGGGCCGGCCCAGCGGCAGGGGCAGTGTCGGGGGGACCCGGCAGGGTGGGCGGGGGGACCTGGCAGGGCGGGCGGAGGGCCGGCAGAGGGCCCAGCACTGCTGGCTCCACTCACCGGGCAGCTCGCGGCAGCGCACGCACAGGACCATCAGCAGCATGGCGATGAGGGGCAGCAAGAGGAGGCCCAGGGGCTCCGGGAGGCCCAGGCTGTTCACCTCCATCTGCGGGGCGGCCAGGGTAGGCCCCGCGAGCAAGCAGCAGGTGCGTGGGGGCCGCAACCGAGCCCCACTGGGGCTCCCGGACCCCAGCCCTGGCTGGGCCGCGGGTGTCCGGCTGGTTCTGGGAGACCCTGGAGCACAGTGGGGAGCCAGGGCCCAGGCCAGGGCTGGGCATGGACCGCCCGCTGTGCAGCCCGCACCCCAGCCGCTCTGCCAGGTCCCTGTGCCAGGTCTCCCTACCCCAGCTCACCCGCCTCCCCTCTGTGGCAGGAAGCTGCGGTGAGCGCAGGAAATCATCAGGCTGCTCAGCCAGCTGCACCGCCCCTGCCTACCCCCACCCCTTTGGAAGTGGGGAGGCTGAGGCGGTGCCCCAAGCTCTCAGAAGGGTCTGGATTACAGGTTCGTGAGTCCTCTGGAGGGGAGGCAAAGACCTGCCAGCCAGGGCAGCAAAGGGCGGGCCCTGCGGCGCCGGGTGGCGCAGCCGTGGTGACTCATGGTCACGCCGGCCAGCTCACTGGAGAGCGGCACCCCGCTGGGAAGCCTCACGCACTAGGCTGGAGACAGCCCCCCACAGCCGGGCGCAGAGCCTCCTGCACCCAGGGAAAGACCAAGGTACTTGCAGTCTGGCTACAAATTTATTCTGTTACAAATAGCACCGAGCCCGCGGGGCTGCCCAGTGGAGGGGACCCATACAGCCCCAGCTCCCCAGGTTGTCCATGTAGTGTCTGGGAGCTGGGGCAGAGCCAGGGCTTCCTCCTGGAAACTGGGCCAGGCCAATGGTTCCAGCCTGGGCTCCTCGTGGCTGGCCAGGGTCAGCCGCAGGTGTGTGGACAGGTGAGTCCCGACCTCAGATGAGCACACTGGACACCGGGACTCGGGTGGAGCGGCCTCGCTGAGGCACCACAATCCGGTCATCTGTGGCTCCTGCCGTGGGCAACAGACCTGCGGGAGGTGGGATCAGAGCCAGAGCTAGGGCGACAGCAGACACACAGCCAGGCAGGACAAGAGGGCAGGGAGGCAGGTTAGGAGCTGGCGAAAGGTGCGCTGTGCCCTGAGGGACGCTGGGCATCCCGGCTGGCAGCTGGACAGAGAAATGGGCAGTGGGATGACTGACCCTGCACGTGGAGCTGGGCCTGCCGGCGATCACCCTCAATGAAGATGGCAGTGCCCAGGAAGGCAGCGCCGCCCAGCGCCCCCACGAACGCACAGAGCATGAGTGAGAACTGCAGGGCCCGGAACTCGGACAGGAAGGACGGAGGCCAGCTCCGGCGGAGGCGGTCGGAGATCTGCGGGAGCGGAGGGCCCGGAGTCAGGGAGGCCAGGGGAGTGGAGGAGGCAAGCACGGGCCCAGGGTGAGCCCCACAGCCTCACGGGGGAGACCTGCAGCCAGCAGGGGACTAAGATGAGAGCCGGCACCCAGGCCACGCCGGCGTGTGGGCGGCAATGCTCACCAGGCCAATGAGGTAGGGGCTCCCAGCGTCGCCCAGCAGGTGGGACAGCACGATCTGGAAGGCCTCCGCGGTGGAGCGGCGGGTGGGGATGACTACGTACTGCGGAGAGGACGGCTCAGCGTGCGGGTCCCGGGGCAGAGGGCCAGGACCAGCCCCCGGCCTCCCTGCCCGCACGAGGCTCGGGCCAAGGGAGGCCACCGGTTAGGAGCTGGCGGGCCAGTGCCAGTGCAGCCACTGCCACTCACCAGCAGGATGTCAGCCACGATGGCCCAGTTCATGGACAGCAGCGTCTCTCCAATGAAGATGAAAATCTAGGGGCAGGAGGACGCGGCGTGCCAGCGCGAACAAACCCGTGAACGGACTTGCCCACTAACTCAGCACTGTTCTCCCCACCCTACACGACGGGCGCTACCACCGACAAAACCCGGCTCAGAGAGGCTCAGCCTGCCGGGGTCACAGCAGGGAAAGGGCGGGTTGTGATTTAAAACTGGGCAAGCTACCTCGAGCCCCTACTCACCCGTCCTGCCTAGGGGCCCAGCAAACCCTGCTGACCCCCGCTGGCTACTCACATAGGTGGCCACGATGCTACCACGGGCACAGGCGAGGGCCAGGAAGAGGAAGGGCGCAGAGCCCAGAAGGCCAGCGGCACAGACCAGTGGGTCGGCCCGGGGGTTGGAGCGGCGCAGGCGGCGGCTGATCTCCACGCCCAGGCCCACGCCCAGGACCCCAGTCAGGCAGGTGATGAGCCCAAAGATGAGGCTGGGGCAGGGTGGAGACACAGGCTGGGGCCCTGCCTTGGAGGCCTGGGCCGGGCCCTCCCCGAGTGCTGGCCCCCATGGCGTCTCTTCAAGCAACTCCCAGAAACCAGGCTCAAGATTCACCCCACCCCCGCAGGACAGCCGGCGCCCCAACAACACACCTGTCCGAGGAAGAGCAGGAGTCTCCGGGAAGGCAGGGGGGCGTCTCCCCCAGGACCACCCGGGAACGCAGCAGGAAGGCGGGCGCCCAGAGGGCCAGCGAGCCAGTGACAAAGGCCACCGCAGTGAAGCCGAGGGAAGACAGGATGAAGCTGGGGCTATGGACAGGGGGACAGGAAGTCAGACCCCAGGGAGGTCAGCAGGAAGGAGGAGCCTCTCTGTCCAGCCTGGCTTACTCTGGTGTGAGAAGACTGGTGTGGAAACTGCCCGGGTGACCCGGGGTCCAGGCGGTACCCAAGCTGCTGCCACAGGTTAACAGGAGCAGCCACACTGCCAGCTGTGGGGACGGCTTGGGGCGGGAAGGAGAGACGGCCAAGCTGCGCCCCATCAGCTAGCTCACTAGCCAGACTGCTCGGGGAGTGGGAAGGGCCCCAACTCACTTTCTAGCCAGAGCCCGCAGATCTGCCCACCACGAGGTGGGGCTCAGGGGCGGGGAGTCCAAGTGGCGTTCCACAGCTCCCCTGGGCGGCTCGCGGACCACCAGGAACAGCAGCAAGACAGCTACCACCCCCAGGCCTGGTGTCACCTGGGGAAGAGACGGGCCTCAGGACAGGCAGGGACAAGGACACACTCACCCCACGCTGAGGGAGAAGAGCCCTCCTCACACCAGGGACGGGCAGCTCCTCAGGCCGCACCCAGACCTGGGCACGGGGGCTGGCTATTTCTGCAGGCCTAGTTCGGCTTCCTCTTTGCCCACAGGACCCTGATTTTCTTTCAGGAAGCTACTGCCCGTTTCTGTGGATGCACACAGACCAGACAGCATGTCAGACTCAGCCAACCGGAGGACTGTCAGCGGCTCAGCTGGGCAACTGGCCTGGCGCTCAGCCTGTGACCCGTGTTTGTATAATCAGTTGTCACCCACAACTACTGTTCAAGGATCCAGGTGCTGGTGTAGCTCACTTCAAAGATAATCATTGGGAGTCACACGCTTGAAAAATAAAGTCAACGCAGAGGAAAGAAAAGCCAAGACTATCAACTCCTGGTAACCTGCAGGCACCCTGGCTCAGGTCTGCCTGGAGCCCCGAGCACTTTCCACTCAGAAGCCCATAGTCCCTGCTGGGGACAGTTTCCAGGGGCTCCCTTCACCTCAATAGAGCTCTGTCTCAAGGGCACAACTCCCTACAGGCCTAGCAGAGGCAGTTCCACTGCAAAAGGAAGTGACTGGAGGTCAGAGAGCAGATCGGCGGTCTGGACCAGCCTTACCCGCAGAGCCCAGTGCCAGTCGCCAGCAATGTCCTTCACTTTGGAGCCAGCAATGTATCCCAGGCCACTGTAGGAAGGGGACAATCAGCCAGCCAGCCCCGTCAGGCCCTCCCCGTCCGGCGAGGCCTGCGGCCAGCTCACCTGCCCACCGGGATGGCAAAGTAGAACACGCTAAGCATTCGGCTCCGCTGGTCGGCCACAAAGAGGTCGGCGATGAGGGTGGGCGCGATGGTGGAGTAACTGGCCTCCCCGACCCCCACTAGGCCCCGGGTCAGGAGGAGCAGCCAGAAACGCTGGGGAAGGAGACATTGGGGAGGTGGCACCCCACCTTGGAGCCAACCTCCCAGGCGACCTCTCCAGCCAGTCCAGAGAGGCAGCAGGGACAGCAGGAGACGCCTGGGTTTGGAATCAGACAGACCTGGCTGGAATCCTGGCTCCACCACTTACTAGCTGTGACTTTGAGAAAGTTACTTAACCTCTCTGAGCCTCAGTTTCCTCATCTGCAAAAGGGGAATAACAATGACTTGTTCACAGAGCTGTTGTGGGGACTTCATGGTACTAGGTCCCCAGCAGGTGTAAAATAAATAGGAGCTGCTACCTTGTCCCCAGCTGACGCCCCAGGGGGGGAAAGTGATCTTGGGGCAGGAGGAGTACATCTACCAAAGACACCTAGGCTAAGGACGGGGTATGGCGAGGGGGAAAGCAGGTGCAGGGCCGAGCTGGGGACAGTTGGGGTACAGTGCACACAGGAGAAGGAGCTTTCAAGGGGCAGAGAGACAGCAGCCAGGAGGCAGCGGAAACCAGCAGAGGTGCCAGCAGATCGGGGCTCCAGGGAGCGGGTGACGCTCTCAGGGGTCTGGCCAGAACGGCTCGAGGAGCAACCATGAGGTGGGTAACTCCAACTGATGGGGTGGGCAGGGCCCTGGGGGAGGCAGAAGTCAGCTGGCTGCACTCAGGTGGGCTGAGGAGACGCAGGGCATGTGAGCGGCTCCCCGGCTGCCGTTCACCCCACAGCGGCTGGCCTGCAGCCCCTCAAGAAGGGGGGAGGGGAGAGGCGGGCCTCGTGGTAGAGACACGTGAGTATTTAGGTACGAGTCAGGGAGGAGGGATGATAGATGGCAGAAGGTTCTGGAAGAGAGGGGGACAGCATGGGGCGGGCAGATTCACTCGGAAAGGGTGGAAAATGGCTGGAAGCAAGGAAACCACAGAAGTGCCCACGCCCAGCCAAAACCACTCCAAGGAGCAGCAAAGATCAGTAGGGAGTGGGGCGCGGCCGGAAGCAGGAGCCAGCTGGGGCCTCACCTCTCTGGGGATGAAGGATGACCCCAGGGTCACCAGCGACCAGAAGGCAATGCCCCCGCACATGAGATACTTCCGATTGTACCTGTCACCCAGGTAGCCAAACACAGGTGCCAACACCATGTAACTGGAGATGAACACTGGGGTGGAGAGCAGACAGTCAGCTCACGCCCAGCCATCCACTCCCACCCCACAGGGGCAGCTGCAAGAATGGCGGGAACTCAGGGGACCCTCCCACGTCCATCCCCTCAGCTCTTTCTCAGAGCTAGCTCCTGGCCGCAGCTGACACCTCCCAGACCTCCACCTCTCCATCCCTGTCACACATTTACTTTCTCTTGTACGTCATACTGATCTTTATGGAAAGTGATTTCTCTTTTTTTTTTTTTTTGAGACAGGGTTCTACTATGTAGTCCAGGTTGCCCCAACTCTCAGAGATCTTCCTGCTCCAGCCTACAGAGCGCTGGGATCTCAAGTGTGCACCACCACACCCAGCAATTATCTCATTTTGACTGAAGGTTTTATCTGCCCCCCTCAAGCTCAGAACAAGATGGCTCCAAGCAGCCCGAGACCTTGCCCAGACTGGCCCGATTCTCTCCCTTATGCACAGCTGCACAAGACACACTCCACCAATACACGCTGAGTGAAAAGGGGAATCAGTGGAGACACCCAGAAAGTTCTGCTTCTTCTCTACAGCAACAGCCCTACAGAATTTGCAACCTCGACCTATGACCCCACTTTCATCCCTCCACTCAAATGCCACCAGTTCCTCATTGGCCTCAAGTGAAAAAAAGCACACTTCAAGACCGGGCGGTCCAATTCCTGCTTTGCCTCTAACATGCTGTGTGACACGAGACAGAGGCAGGAGGAATGCTGTGAGTTCCAGGCTTGCCTGGGCCACATAGTGAGCTCAAGGCCAGCCTGAACTACAAAAGTGAGACTCTGTCTCAAAAAAACCCTAGATGGACAGCAGTACAGCACTTGACCAGCACGCATGAGGCCCTGGGTTTGGGTCTCTAGCATCATACACACAAAAAGATGCACAGTGAGAGTGACAGGTACACACCCCCAGAGCCTGGCACACAGCAGGTTCTCAGGAACATCAGGATTGAACGAAGGGGGAAAGCAAGGAAGGAAGACTTGGCTCTGGCCCAAGTTCCCCACTGTAGAACTCTCTCTCCACCACTGCCTACTGGCTACCCACCTCGTGCCAAATATGGCACTGGGCACATCAGGCGCAATCTCTCTAACCCTGAGGTGCTCTGGAACCACAGCCAAGGGCAGTAAGGCATAGGGCGGCTAAGTGCCCTGTCCACCGCAGGCAGGGGAAGCAGAGACTTACAGCTTCGTCTGTCTCACTGCTTGGAAGCGCACGCTGCCTTTGAACTCTCAATCGTTCTACCTCGGTCTCCCAGAGCTGGGATTACAAGCATGTGAGGTCCTAGCTAAACTGCAACAAAATCAAGGCCATTAGGTCCCCTACTATGACCACTAAACCCTCACGAATGAGCCCCAGGCAGGACAACCGAGGCAGAAACAGTAAGAGCTGCTGCGTGCCCAGGAGGGACCTCACTCACCGGTCTGGATGAGGCCGGAGCTGCTGTCTCCGATACTGAAAAACTGCTCGATGTCTGGAAGGACACCTGGAGAGAAACACTGGGGTGAGCCCGGCAAAGGTACCGCCTCGCAGGACCTGGTCCCTTCCCTTCCTGCAGCTAGCGCCTGCCTACCTGCCACGGTGAAGCGGTCCATGTAGTTCAGGAGGTTGATGTAGCACAGCACGGCCACGATGAGAGCGGACCGGCCATGAGACAAACCCGTGATGCGCTGCAGCCCCTCGCGGTCTGGAACTCCGGGTTCTCCGGACTTGGGGTTCCCCAAGGACCCGGGCAAGCCTGGGATGCCAGGCACCGGCCCATCATCTGGGTCATCCGCCTGGCTGAGGAAGGGCGCAGTGTCGGACCCGGCCATGGTCCCGCGGGGCCGCAGCGGCCCGCGTTCCGGTCCCACCGACGATCCCACCTGCAAAGGAAAGCTGCTGGAGAAAGGAGAACGGCGGGGTCCCCGGAGGGAAAAGCGTCCCCACAGTCGGGTAGGACGTTGCCCCACTGCGGAGCGCGGCTGAAAAGAGCTCGGACAGGCATTCCTTCCACAGCTGGCACACACCGAGCACAGGGATGCGGGGTCCGGGCGACGTCAGGAAGCAGCGCGCGGACCGGGACCCGGGCGGGGCGCACTCCGGGTCGCTCAGCGCCGGTGCTGGGCCGCGGCGGCCGCCATGTTGCCCGAGCGGGTCATGTGACCCAGAGTGGGCGGGGCCCGCGGGGCCGGCTTCGCCACGTGACCGGCCGCCGCCGGAAACGCTGGAGCCACGCCAGGTGCTCGAGTGGCGCGACTGCGAGCCGGTCGCCGGGTAACGCGGCAGCTGCTCTAGCCCCGCTCAGACCGCGACCCTTTGGGACCACCCGGAGGCTTAGCGAATCTTAGCGGCCTTACCCAGACGACAGACTGGCGGACGTCTGTGGATCAGACAAAACAGCGTCCCAAAGGTCCCGGGAACTTGGAAGTGTCTCCAGAGACGCTGTGAGCAGTTCTTGCTGTGGTAGTGACTCACGGCGTCCGGGCAGCCGCGTGCATGGCTGGACCCCAGGTAGAACGACCCGCCGCCCCTTCGCTCCCGTTCGCATTCCCGCCTCTGAGCGCCCACTGAGGGTACTTAACCCCCGCTGAAGGAGCGCGCCGACCCGCTCTCCGCCTCCCCGCTGGGACGGAGCCCTTGCGCCCCATGGGGACCCCGGGTAGCCTGAGGCGGCGTACCCGCAGGACGGGGGTCCGAGGACGCGTTGGAGGGGCCCTCTCGGGACACTCGTCACATCGAGACGTACGGGGTAAACACACGCTGTAAGTAAAATTGTCACCGTTCCGTGCAAATACTGCTTCGAAAACCTTCAAAAGCTTTCCTGGGGTCTCCAGGAACCCCCGGCATGCCTTACTAGGCTCTACCCTGAGTCCTGAACGCTTTCACCCGTGTTGCCCAGGAAGCACCTTGTGGACAGGACTGTAGTCACTCGTCCAGCAATGTTATTGAGCGTCTGCGTGCACCTGGCATTCTGCCCGGTGTCGGGCAAAAAGACAGTCCTCCCCTTGACGGAGCTTTCCTGGAGAGGGACACCGGGGCCCTGCGCCTGCGGGGTGAAAGTACAAGTGGAGCGGGCGTCTGTTCAGATGCACTCGCATAAGCTCTCTAGTCAACGAGTAACAATTTTTTAATTGAGCAAAAGATGCTAAGATATTTCCCAAAATAAGATATATACTTGGCCAACAAGTATTTGATATCACAGGCCGTTACAGAAAATACAGTTTAAAACCATCAGCACTCAGGAGCCTGAGGTAGGAGGATCAGATGGGTTTCAACGACAGAATGTACTACATAGTGAGATCTTGTCTCAGCAAAACAATCCATACTGAGCTGTCTCTATACTAGAATAGTTACGAGCAAGGTCCTGAGTTCGATGTGTGATACAAAAAAGAAAAAGAGGAAAAAAGAAAGAAATTTGGGGCAGGGGATGTAACTCAGTGGCATCCCACCTGACGGCAAGCACAAGGTCCTGAGTTTGATCCCCTCTACCCTGGGGGGGGGGGACCCTGACTATACAAAATTCTGGGAAGTAATAAGCGGCCACTGGAGAAAGGACAAGATTATATGAAAGCAAATGGTAGTCATTTTGGAAAACAACATTTTAATTAAAATTAAATATCTTTCCATATAACTCAGCAGTTCCAATCCTAGGTACCCATCAATAAGAAATGAAAACATGTCCCAGCAAAAAGTTGTACGTGAATGTTCACAGACGCATCACACAAGATGGGCGTAATAGACCATGGCTGTAATCCCAGTACTCTGGGAGACTGAGGCAGGACTGAGCTGAAGCACAGCCTGGGCAGTCCAGTGACTTGGCAAGACCTTATCTCAAAAACAACACAACACAAAAGGCTGAGGATGGCCAGGCTCGATGGCTCGCGCCGCTATCCCAGCACCCAGAGCCAGAGGCGGGAGGACTGCTGGGAGTTCCAGGCTCCCCGGGGCTACACAGTGGGCTCAGGGCCAGTCTGGGCTACAGAGCGGGGCCCTGTCTCCAAGAAAAGGAGGCCAGAGATTGAAGGACAGCCTGGATAATATAACAAGATACCATCTTGAGAAATAAAAATCTAGAAAAGGTGATAAAGGTGACAGGAAGTAGGTCAGCAGTTGCTTAGCATCAAAGGGAAAACAAGGGAACTTGGGCATGACTGCAAACTCCTGCAGAAACTCCCTGAGCTGACACCCAGTGTGTGAACTTGTAGGCATGTAAGCTAAACTCTAAAAGCACAAAGCTTGTCCAAACACAGTCCCATTTGATATTAATTTTACTGGCATAAAAGCAAGTATTTTAAGCCAAGCATAATGGTACCTACCTATAATCCCAGCATTGTGAGAGGCTGAGACAGGAGGATCACACATTCTAGTATAGTTTGGAGAGCTTAGCCAGACTTGTTTTAAAATTTAAAAAAACAAACAAATAAAATTTTAAAAAACAATAGCTCAGCATGGTGGCAAATGCCTGTAATCACAGCACTGGAGGCTCAGGCAGGAGGACTGCAAAGGGCCTGAGTTCAACCCCCAGCATCAAGAAAACAAATGCAAATATTTTAACAGCAGTTTGTTTTGCTAAATGGTAAAAATATTTGGCTCTTCTCTAAGTACAGATATTTTCTAATTGTATAAATCTCCTAAGATTCCTTTTAGGTTAGATATATATGCCTATTTGAGGGAATCCAAGTTTTACTATTTGCTTTGGAAATTGTGGTTCATCAAATTCCTTGAACAAAAAGTTCACTGATGCAAGTGTCACAAAACAAGTCCAGCATGTACCTAAAGACTTCAGGACAGGGGGATCTGAGAGCTTTGCAGAGAAGCTGGCCTTGAGCTTCAGCATGGCAGAGAAAGACACAAGTCCCCTTATTCAAGGTTTTCCAGATACAGGGCATCGCAGTACAAATCACTTCTACATGTTTCTTACAGTACAGCTGTCACAGTCTACTTTATTAGTTGATGTTAATCTCCCATATGATTCATAAACTTTATCATACATCTAGGGAACAGAAGAAGTATAAAGTCACACCTTGGTACCTGACTGCTTTGAAACTTGTGGAATTTGGTACCTGAAGCATGTTCATGAGAACATTTTATCCCAGTATTTGTCATTTGTTTGGTACTATGTGCAAGTTAGCGCCTGGTTACCTCTTGAACTGCATTACCTTTTTAGCCAAAACAGGTTTTTTTTGGTACCTGCCATTTTTGCTACTCACTGCACCTTCCAAAATCAGTTAGTGATGAGCAGCTAGGTACCAGGTACTGCCATACATGGCATTAAGCAAGGGTTATAGGTTTGGTTTTAGGTGACAAAAGCTCTATAATAATAGTTATTTAAGCAAGACAAAGTCCCCTGTTCACACAGAAGCCCAGAGGTCAGTGGGATGGAGACTGTTAAGATGCTGCAGTGACCAAGGGCCAGACTCCTTTTGGTGTCCCGCCAGGAGACCCGGTTCTGGGGGGGCCCCAGTGCCAGACCTAACTCGCGTCCAGCCAGAGCAGAAGGCAAGTGAGGAGAAGGCACACAGGCCTTGCTGCCCTAGGCCACTTGGTGCCCAGAAGCCAGAACTGACATTGGACCACTCTAGTTAGAATACACATGACACCTACTATAATGTAGGTACCAGGCGAACAGCTACACTGTGTTGCTTGGGGAATAAATAACAAGAAGAGAGGTCTGTGCAAGTCAGTAGACATGCATTTCTGTCCCTAACTGCTTCAACCCATAGCTGGTTCACTCTGCGGATGTAACTGCACTGACATGGAGCGCAGACCACTCTGTCTTTGTGCTGAGTCTCTGCTCTGCTCAAAGCCAAGCGCTCTGCTACCTGGGAGGGGTAAGTGGATATGGGGAAATAATTACTGGTCTCTCACAGGATTTTAGCAGGTGTCACACAAGGCCGCAGACAGAAACTCTCAAGTGCACACAGGTTGAAAGTATTGCCATTTATTCTGCTGAGACTGAATACATAATCTTAATGTGTACAAACTTATTAAGAGACATAACAGGTCTATCTGAAAACAGGAAAAATTATAACGTATTATAAATTATTTAAATGTTATAAAATGAAAGGAATGACACATTCCAATAACATTTTTTACGAAGTTGATATACTTTTGCTAAAATTATACCACTATTGGTGGAAAATTAACGGCTCTTTTAGTAGACAAAACTGATAAAATTGGCTCCTTATGTTTTTTCTAAAACTGGTCTCACATGAAAAGATGCATTTTAAGTCATTTAAAAGCATGTATTTAGCAGCCACATGGTCTGGTATCACCCAGTGAGAACCAAAGACCTCAGAACAGCCATCCAGTCTACACCAAGGGGTCCTCACTGGACTTCAGTTTTATTTAGTGGCCTCAACAGAAGAGGAAAAACCACCAAGCTAACAGAGAAAATCATAATATCTTTAACTAGTTTTAAAACAGTAAAAAGCAAAAACTTCATAATGAAACAGCTAATTTGTCTACATTAAAATCAAGAATATTCAGTGAAAGAGACCCTCACATACACAAAATGCCACTCTAGGGGTCAGTTCTGATCACCCAAGAACACACAGGCAGTGCCTCAAAATCAACACATACAAGAGGGAGCTCCGTGAATAAATGAGCACTTCACAAAAAGAGAAATCAGAAAGGCCGGAGATACCTTTAAAAATTATTTTTTGTTTACTTTCACAGTACTAGGACTGAACCAATGGCCTTAGCATTGAGCTATAATCCTCAACCTTTATTAATTTTTTTCTTCTAAGACAGAGTCTCATTAAATTGCCAAGGCTGGGCTTGAATTTATAATCAGTCTCCACAGTGCTGCAATTGCTGTGGGCTCTACCATGCCTAGCTTTAAAAAAAAGTACCTAAATTACTGGTAATCGGGTGAATGCACATTAAAACACTGTGTCACTTTATACCCATCAGATTAGCCAAAACCAGAAAGGTGGAAACACCCAATGCTGGTAAGCATGAGAAGAAAGGGAAGCTTCGAGTGGGACAGTAAATCCCTAGTCCAAGGTTTCTCCTGGGAAAAACCTCTCTGGGAAGCCAGAGAAATTGATCTGTATGACCCATAATCTATTGCTGGGCACACAGGTTGTTCACAACAAGCACAGAAGGGGCCCCAGAAAAGGATGTTCATCGTGGCCTTGGGTACAGTGCCAAGGCATTAGAAGCACCCAGGTGTTGACTACTGAAGGCATCGTGTGAGTCAGATGCAGCTGAGGCCCAGTGGATGCCACGGAGAGCTCAGAGCAATGACAGGTCTACAGTGAGCAGCAGGCTAGAGTGTCACACACATGGGCAAGAACTCAATTACATTTATTGCACAATACCATTCACTCATAAAACACTTTTTAAGACACACACATATTCAGATGTGTAATAAATATATTAGATGGGTGCTGATGGGAGATGACAGTGTAAAGAGGGGAAAAGTTTTAAAACCACAAAATTTTTGCATGAGACTATATACCCAAGATCCAAAACAAAACGGCTTAACTGCACCAGAAAGGGTGACTATAAACAGTCCTGGGGTGAGGAGGACACTCGGGGCTGAGATTTCACTGCTGTTGTCCTTCAGAAGACTATCCTGTCTCCCAATGCTTAGACTCATGCATGTACTGTACATGTGCACCGCACACTTTCTCTCCTGTATGGTGAGGAAGTAGCCATCGCACACACCACTGGCTAACCCAGCCTTCAGAGGAGAAAAAGGCCATTGCTGGTCCTCAACATGGTGGAGACCCCAGACCGGGAAACCCAGGCCAGCCCTCGTTTATTTCAACTCACCCTTTCAATATGAGCAAAACTTCATAGACAGATATTTCATGAAGCAAAGGGCAGCAACAGAGGTTTAAGAGCACAAGTAGGTTGCAGAACTCAGCAGGCCACGTGTGGCGCCATAGGACACCCAGGGCAGCAACAACCCCCACACGACCTAGTGGTTAACGGCTTGAGGCTAGCACTGACAGGAGATGGGGCCCAACGTCCCCTGGCTTTTTATTCAGCTGGAAAATAAACTCTACCTCACCTTCTGCTAGTCCTTACAGGGCCAAAAACGAGTTTCTCTAAGTCCTGGCTGGGCCTCCAGACAAGTGGAGTCTCAGCCCCAGACCTCGATGAGGTCCCCGGATTCCATCCCCAGATCAGCTGGTAGCTCCTTGCCTGAAAGCTTTGTCCCATCGAAGAAGAAGGAGAGTTTGTGTCCAGAGAGTCCCATGGCTGCCTCATAGTGCGACATGAGGGTCTCAAGAGGAGAATCCTGGGAGAAAGAAAAAAAATAAATGCAAAAAATGTGAAAGAAGAATGTGAGAGATCCCTACAGGGATAACTTGAGACAGGCCAGGGGCCAATCAGTGAGATTAGAGTGCCCTGGAGGGAAGGCAAGTGTATGAGGAAGCCAGTGTATGGGGCAAGTGTATGGGGACTGGGGCAATATATCAGCGTAACGTAAGAGCCCAGATTCTAGAATGCAAATGATCCAAGTCACTTATTTGATGTGTGATGTTAGAAAAGTGTTATAGATTGAACTGTTTCTCCCACAAGATTCTTATATTCCTTTTTTTTTTGGAGATAGGGTCTCACTTTGTACTTCAGGCTAGCCCTGAACTCACTATGTAGCCCAAACCAGCCTCGAACTCCAAGCAATCTTCCTGCCTCTGCCTCCAAGTGCTGGGATTATAGCCGTGAGCCACCACGCCCAGCAAGATTCTTATATTCTTAACCCTTGGTAAATATGAATGCAACCTTCTTTAGATTCAGGACCTTGATAATACAATAGTTAAGATGAGGCCATACTTGATTAGAGTGGCTGCTAGTCCGGTATGACTGTGTCCTAGGATGAAAGAGTGACACAGCTGCAAGCCAAGGGGCTCTGGCCACCCCCAAAGCTAGAAAGAGGTTAAGAAGAACTCTACCCAGCGCCTTGGAGGCTGTACAGTCCCACAGACACCTTTGTATCGACACCCAGCCTCCAGAGCTGTAAGGTAATAGATTCCTATTGTTCTAAGGCACCTCATCTGTGCTAGTCATCCCCACATTCCAAGACCCAGTAGATACATGAACATGTGGACAGTGGATGCTTGAAACCAAGGTTACATACAGTTTTCTCTTTTATATACAGTTAAGATCAAGTTTATTAACTAGGCACAGAAAGAAATTAGCAACTAATAAAACTAGAACAATCAACAACAGACTAGACTGCAATAAAAATTATATAAATGTCTATCTCAAAATATTCAGCGGATTTTAGCAACCCCAACATGTGACTTTCTTAAGAATCTTCACCTAAAGGAAGCACTTTAGCTGGGTGTGGTAGTGCAGGGCAGGCCTGTAATCTTATCATTTGGAAGGCTGAGACAAGAGGATTACCACAAGTTCAAGGCCAGCCTGAGCTACAAAGTGAGTACAAGGCCAGCCTGAACTCCAAAGGAAGATCTTGTCTGGGAAAGGAAGGAAGGAAGGGCAGACAGACAGAAGGACATTACAGCTTTTTTGTCACCAAATTGCTAGAATCACTGGGCATATGCTTTGAGGCTATTAAGTAAAATAATACCTAACAGTCAGTCTGACAACCTCAACAGCTACTGAGTAATGGGCCACTGGACATGGGTGCAGTGTGGCGAGTCTGGACAAGGAGATGATTCACACCTGAGTGGACAGAGTGGGATGGCAAGGACAGTGCAAGACTGTCACTGCACAAGACCACCCTGCTGATCATGCCCAAAGCAGGCTGTCAGGACCTAACCTTATCACTGAAGTGAGTCTAGAAGCCTACACGACCCATGAAGGTACTGTACATGGTGGGTAGGTTAGCACTAAACCCCACTAAGTGCCACAGCAGAGATCAGAGAAACGGGGTTCATGAAGCTGTGGGCCACAGCCAAGGTCAGTGACTTACACCTAAATTCTGTCCCCAGAACTGAAACCTTCTTACCTGAAAAGACAGTTTTCATTAAGCACAGCTGTATCTTGTCTGTTCTGTCCCCAATGCAAGAAGCCTTGCCTGCATTAGCAACTTACCTCTGGTGACCACACACATTCCTCTCAATGCAACCTAGCACTGACTGTCACCAGTAAATATGAGGCTCTGACTGTTTCGGGGTCTCTTGCTCACTCAGCTCTGCCCATCCCAAGTCCCGGACTTGCTGTGATTCTGTCTCTGAGTCTATCTTCAGGCCTGTATCACAGCACCAAGCAGGAGAATGGGACCCTCTGCAGGGATCCCCAGTAGTTATGTTACTCAGATTCACCTAAAACACAGTTTAAAACTGAACTGTTTGTTTCAAGAATTTCCTGTTTCCTCATGGAACCATATTTTCTGTTCCATGCTACCTAAAGTCACTGAAGGCAAACCTCAGGTAAGGGAGCTCCCTGCTAGTTTGCTATAGCTGCCATAAAAAATAAATACAGCAAGTTACTCTACTTCTCTAAGTGGTGGTTTCCTGTTTTTCCCGTTCAAGACAGGGTCTCACTATGTAGTAGCCTCACTGTGTCGTCCAGGCTGATCTTACACTTGTGACTCCTGTCATAGCTTCCTACATAAGGAATCTACTTCTTTTTTTTTTTTCTTTGAGATAAGTTCTCACTTTTGTAGTTTAGGCTGGCCTTGAGCTCACTGTGTAGCCCAGGGGAGCCTTGAACTCACAGCAGTCCTCCTGCCTCTGCCTCCCAAGTGCTGGGATTATAGGCATGAGCCACCATGACCCCCACTGTGGTATGTGGTACTGACTGTGGTAGGTGTGAGTCACCATGCCCGGCATTGTTGTATGTGGTCTCCAGGGAGCGAACTAGGGACTTGTGCTTGCAAGGCAGGCACCCAAGCAGAGCCAAATCCCTGGCCCATTTATTTCTTAAGTGAGTGCAACAGTAGTGCTTTCCCACCCACACGTGACTATTGCAGAATAGAGCAGAGGCCCCAGCAGGAGAAGGGAACTTAAATGATGGGCTTCCTCCACAGGCACCCCAGAAGATGGAAAGCAGTGTCCCCACTGAGTCAGGTTACAAGGAATCTGCTGCCTATAAACTGACAAGAGAGACAGCAGGGGAAAGATGGGGAACACAGGGCCACTTCTACTACTTACTTGAGGCAGTAAGATCTCCAGCATCTGGTGTTTCTCTTTCCCCTGCACCCGAAGGCGGAGCTGCTGGGACACCTCTACATCCTCTGAGGAACTTGCTAGCACCACACAGTCTGCAGGAGACAGGATCAGGAAGCCAGGCCTAAATGGGGGTGGAAATAGGGCCCGTACTGGCCGTTCCTCTGTTCCCCTCCTGTAGCAGAAGCCTCCTCAAGGCCTAACCACCTTGTCTTCTACTCACCAATGATGTCAGCCACTCCAAGCTTTAAGGTCCTGGGGGTGGCAGCAGGGGACAGCTCCGTCTCTCCAAAGAGCAAAAGGATCCTGCTTGAGGGTACCCCGAGATGAGAGGCCATGTGGTCCACCACAGTCTGAAGGGGCTCTGACTAGGGAAGGGGATAAGCACCAAAGGTAGCCCTCCTGCCTGGAAATTCCCTGGCCCGCTCCTACCCAAACACCACTGCCCCAAACACAAGTTTCCGGCCTGAACTCCTCAGCTGTGACTGCCACCATATTTACCTCACAGGTATAAAATGAAGTCACATCAGTAACTTTGAGTGGCACAAAAAAGCAACTGTGGTTTAAGAGAAAAGGGGAACAGTGGGGTTTTAACAGGCCAGCTTTTATACACTCTTAAGTGACAGCTACCCTGTATGAACATGGGTCAGTCTGACTGCATCCGCCTATTTTTAAGAAAAGCCAGAAATTGGGGCCGGGAATATAGCTCAGTCGTTCCAGCGCCTGTCTTGCAGGTGCAGGGACCCGGGTTCGATCCCGATCCCCGGTAACCACATAACAATACTGGGTGTGGAGACTCACCCCAGCAGCAACCAGTACCACATACCACAGTGCCGGGCGTGGTGGCTCACGCCTGTCATCCCAGCACTAGGGAAGAAGAGGCAGGAGGACTGCTGTGATTTGAGTTTGAGGCTGAGCTCAGGGCCAGCCTGAACTACAAAGCGAGACTCTAGTCTCAAAAAAAACAAACCTTACAAAAAAAAAAAAAAAGCCAGAAACTTGAACCTCTGCCTCTGCACTATATCCACTGCAAAGTCTGTCAACCTACGTCTTTTGTCTGACAGTACTGGGTGGAACTCAGAGCCTCTCATCTGTTAGACAAGCACTCTATCTTGACATGCATCCATCCACAGCCCCATGTCTATTTTTTTCCTATACTTTTTTGTTTGTTTGTTTTGTCTGTTTTGATTTGAGGTCTTACTGTTAGTTCCGGGTGTCCTTGAACTCGCTAGCCCAGGCTGGCCTCAAACTCATGACAATCCTCATGCCTCTGAGTGCTGGGATTACAGGCAGGCACCATCACACCCAGCTCCTACATCTGTTAAATATGCCCACAGCAGAGAAAGTAGATCACTGTGAAAAAGGCCACAAGTGGACAGTCTACAACCTCCAGCTTAGTTGCATAACTCCTGCATGATCAAAGTTCATTTCTGTTATCACCTCTGGTGTTGAACTGGGGCCTTTCCTACACAATATCATCCTCAGCAGGAAGCTGGGGATCTCAGGCACACACCTGTAATCCCAATACTTGGGAGGCTGAGGCATGAAGATCTCTGTTTGAGGCCAGGCTGGGCTATATAGGGAGTTCAAGACCTATACCACAGCAATATACGCACATCCATGTTTATAGCAGCAGCTTGTAATATCTACACTGTGGAAACAGCCCAAATGCCCATCAGCCCGTAAGTGGATAAAGATATGTGTGTGTTTTTATACAACGGAGTACTACTCTCCATAAAGGATGAGATTCAGGTAGCTGAATGGATGTACCTTGAGGCCATCCTCTTAACTGAAATAAATACCCATGTTTAAATAACACATTGTTTCTCTGATGTGAGAATTGAAAGTGTAAATAAACTGAAATGTATAATGGATGGGAAATAGGAAGAAAATGTTTAAATGGGAAAGGGAACAAGGGAGGAAGGAAGAGGAAAAGGAAGGGACATGGGAAAAAGTGGAAATAGGAAAAATGGAAACAAAGCTTTTGTACATAGGGAGGAGAGGGAGTTTGAGGGAGACATGGGATAGAATTAAAAAAAAAAACCCTGAACTATATAGCAAGACTGTCTCAAATAAATAAATAAATAAATAAGGAAACAGAAAAAACAGGACAGCAGGCGTAAGGCGTGGAAGGATGAGAGCATGCGGGCAGCTCAGGGCAGGGTGAGAAGGAAGGTGTGGTCCCTCCCACTGCTCCCTCCTCCCAAGGCAGCTCCTGGCCGCCCCCCGCACTTACCATTCTGATGGGCAAACGGACCACGTCAGCCCGGCACCGGACTTTGAGTGGGAAGAGCCGGGGGTTTTCGGGGAGGACGGGCCCCTCGACTAGGACCACCTCGTCATCCTGGCTCTGGGGGTCTTGGTTCTGACGCTGCTTGGGGCTCAGACAGGACTGGAGATCTTGGAGGCGCTTGCTCACCTCCCTGGGTGCAGAGAAGACTCTGCGTCAGCTAGGACTGGCCACCTACCAGACTGCCCTGCCACCCCAGCAAGGAGCCCCAGCCTCTGCCACCTTAACTTCTGGAGTGCTCGAGTATGCTTCCGGCTTTTGCTTCTTGGTGGAGATGAGGGCAAAGGAGAGGTATCCTGAACCCTGTGAAGAGGAGGGAGGGACAGGCTGGAGGCTAAGGAGAAAGCCCAACTCCACACTTCTTTCATGGGCTGTGGACACCCTGGAACCAGGGAGAGAGCTAGAAAATCAAGAAGCACCTCCCAGTTACATCCATTTTACCGAAAGGCAAATATATGTAAGGGACAGGGAAAAACTGAGACATCATTTTATATTTACAAGACTCAAATACGTGGGAAGAAAATGCCCACTTTAAAATAAGTCACTTGCCAGGTAAATGTCTGATAACATCCAACAGATACCAGGCACTTAATAGTCTTCAGATACTCAACTCTAACAGTTGCCACAGTTACCCCCATTTCAGACAGAAACAGAAGCACAAAGGAAATGAGGAACAGATAGCTGGCCGAGTGTCCACCACACCCCTTTACCCTGCAATGCCCACCTGACCCCCTTCCCATGGATCCCGGGGGTCGTGTGCTGTCCTCCACAGTGGGCTACTTCTTTCCAGTCTGAGCCTTCAGGCTCCTTCCCTGCCTTCTTCTTACCTTTCAGGAGTCACCTGAAGGTCCTGCCTGCCTCAGCTTACCTCTCCAATTCCCTTCCTATTCCCCGGGCTGGTACCCCAGCCTCACTCACAGTAACACCTTCTTTTTCTTCTCATCTTTACTCCTCAGCTTCTTCCAGGGAGAGCTTGGAAGTGGGGGATCCTCAGGGGGAGGACTGCTGCAATCTGCCATATCTGCCTCTGGAGGAAGAGTCGGGAAAAGTGTAAAGAGTGGCTACAAGAAGGCAGAGGGAGGCCAAGGAGAAATAAGTTAGAGGCACTCAGAAGGGCCTCAGGGCTGGGGGTACAAGCAAGGACCTCGTCTGAGTCCCAACACCACATACACAACACTGAAGATAATTCTGATTGTCACAATGCAGAAGGGGAAGAGGTCGGAACGCGTTACTGCCATCAAGTACAGAGAGGTCAGGACAGTGTTAAGAGTTTCTACAGTGGGGCCGGCGATCTAGCTCAGTGGTTCTGGTGCCTGCCTTGAAAGTGCAGGGACCTGAGTTTGATCCCCCATAACCACATACAACAATACTGGGCATGGAGACTCACACCCACCAGCAATCAGAACCTCCTACCACAGCGCTAGGTGTGGTGGCTCAGTCTATAATCCCAGCACCTGGGAGGCAGAGGCAAGAGGGTTGCTGAGTTCAAGGCTGAACTCAGGGCCAGCCTGAAGTACAAAAAAGTGAGACCCTGTCTCAAAACACACACACACACACACACACACACACACACACACACAGAGTTTCTGCAATGCACAACATAGACCTCCCCAACAAAGAATTTTCCAGCCCAAAACATCAGTAATGTTGAGGCTGAGAAATCCTGTCCTGGCTAATTATGGCAGATGCCACAGGCATGAAGTCCTACACTTTTAACAAGCTCCTATGAGATGCCTGACACTGCTTGACCCACATTTTGAGCAGCAAAGAGGACACCTTTTACAATGGCACTTGTCTTCCACATACTGTTGTCCTACACCACACAAGGGACATATACAATATAAATCTCCCTATATTCCCTTTAAATAACTCTCACCCAAATACTTTGACATAGGGCCACTACTATCATTTTCTTAAAGAGAAAATGAAGCACTTAAGAGGTTAAAGAATCTGCCCAAGGTCACGCAGCTATTAATAGATACAGCTGGGATTCAAACCCAGGCAGGATGAGTCCTGAATCGGCTTTTAATCAGTCTGCCATGCTCCTTCACGGTAGAGAAGTCTGGGTCCAAAGTCTGTCCGCATTTTCAAACTGGGTCACTTCCTTATTAGTGATCCCATTCACTGCCCTTTGCAAAGGATCTGTAGAAATCGTGTCTGGAGAAAGACAAAGCCTGGAAGACCAGGTAAATTTCAGTGAACATCCTATCCTGCCGGGCCCAGAGTATTTTCATGAAACTTGCTACAGATGTAACTAGATGTCACAGTTTCTCTATACCACCCCTTCCCCTGTACCCTCTAGGATAAGAGACTCAGAGTATCCAGATGTGACATCTGAAATCTGTAGATTAACACTCATTTGTGCCGAGTTTGGAGGAGGGTAGACATCCCCTTTCTGACCCTCAACAGCCAATGGGAGGGGGCAGTAAGGACTAAATACTCCAGAAGTCTCCACAGAGAAGGCAGCGCTGAGCCCTTCCTTACCTTCTTCAGCACCTTCGGGGTAGAGTTTCAGGAGGGACGAAGGACCTGGGATGGGATGGAAACTGCTTTCTACCTGCACAAATAAAGACGGGAAAGTCAGTGCCCAGTCCTGTCTACCCAAAGGAAAACGGGAAGTTTTCCTTGGCATCCAGCTCTAAAAGCTCGCTAAGGATGGCTTCTCCAAGGAACTCAGGAAACCAGCCGTCCCAGGATTCAAAACGGTAACGACCTCGCCCCATGCAGTCCTTAAGGCGCTCCGAAGACTACGCAGAGATGTAAGCTGTTGGTCATCCCCCATCCCGTCGAGTCTAGGAAACCCCAGCGCCTAGCTCACCCCGTCAGAGACGCTACGATGTGACAGAGTACCCCAACTGTAAAAAGACCCCCCACGCCCCTCCTCATGGCCATAAACTTCTCTTTCCTGTAATTCGTCTGTTAAAAGTCAACAGAACCGAGTCTTCTGCAAGGCGCGAGCCTTAAAAGACAGGTTAAGCTACCTCAACCCAACTCTGATGTGAGACCACCCAACTCCGGCTCTGCCGCCTTCGCGCGCGTCCCCCACCCGCAGCCCCGTCTCCCTCTCTTTTTCTCTCACTTCTGTCTGTCTCCCTTCCTTCCTTTTTCTCTTCTCTTCCCTCCTTTGTTTTCCCTCGCTCACGCCTCCTGCGGTGGGAGCCGCTCCCCTCTAATAAGTCTCCCGACGGGCACCCTGAGCGTGGCATGCTTGTTGAGCGCCGTCGGGCCCCCCCACCCCGCCACCTGGACCTCCGGCCCCCCTCGGCCTCTTCTGGATGCCCTCGTCTCAGCACCCTCGCTTGCTGGCCTCCTTCACAAGGAGCACCAGCCTCAAAACCCAACATGCCCCGAACTCCAGCGTCAGGTCTTCCGCCCGACTCTGACCCCCAAGAACCCAGTCCTTCGGCCCCCTCAACCCACGAGGCTGCGGCGCAGGGCCGCCCGCGCTCGAACAGGCCCCCACCCAGCACGTGCCCCGTCCGCGGGCGCCGCGAGCCCCGCGCGCCTCGCCCCAACGCCCCGGCCCCGGCCCGGCGGACCTTCCGGGAGTACACTGGAACCACCGGCGCCTCCTCCGGGTCCAGGAGCAACCGCCGCCGCCGCCTGACCAGGGTCCGCGGGGCGCCTGCGGGCCGCGCGTCCGCCTCGTCGCTGTCGCTGTCGCCCTGAGGCGCGGCAAGCTCCTGGGACTCGGGGGACTGGGCCTCAGCCGGGTCCAGGGCGCCGCGCACGGGGGCCACCTCCAGGACATCCTCATCGCTGTCGCTGACCAAATCCACAAGAACTGTGTCCACAGTGCGCCCGGCTGGGGACCGCTGGGCGCGAGGACACCCGCCCCGGCCGCCCCGGGTGCCGCGACCACCCCGAGCCCCTCTGCCGACCCTGCCACCTCGAGGCCTCAGAACCCTTTTCCTCACAGGTTCCGCCATCTCACACAACCGCCACGCACGCCCGTCTCTACAAGCCACGCCCACCCACACGCCTAGCGACTTCGGCCACTCATTGGATAAACAACCTGCCAATCAGCGTCCCTCGTCGCCCACATTCTCCGGATCCGCCTCCCTACGTTTTCATTGGTCATCACATCTACCCATCACACACCCACCACTGAAACAAAGGCGCCAAAGATTCTAATATCCTCCGAGCAATCAGCGAAGGTTTCGATTTGGCCGGACCCACCTATTGGCTGGGTTAGTCTCTGTTGGCAACCCTCCTTTCGCCTCCCATTTAAAGCACCCGGTCGGAAGAGTTGGTAGCGGAGCGGGGCATCCTGGGAATAGTAGTCCTCAACTCTGAAGTCTTTGGAAAGGTCGAAGGCCCAGATGAACTTCAGGAGCCGCGCAAACTGCACAAGGTGCTGCACAGTTGTCATCCTAGCATGCGCCACGGGAGCCATGCGGCAAGAACATCACCCTGAGCTCAAAGTCAGCCTGGGCTACTTGAGTTCAAGGCCAGCCTGAACTGTGTAGAGAAACTCTGCCTCGAAAATAAATAACTAAAAATGCAGCAAAGACCAGCATCACGTGGTTTCAGTTAGGAACAGGGGCCACATGGGCAGCTGGACTGCTGGATGTGTGTCATGGTCTGGTGGAAAGCTTCTCTGCATTTTGCTTCTGTCCTGAGGCTTTGATGGAATCTGAGATTAAAAGCAGCTCAGGGCCGGGGATTTAGCTCAGTGGTTCCAGCGCCTGTCTTGCAAGCGCAAGGACCCGGGTTCAATACCCAGTAACCACAGACAATACTGGGCATGGAGACTCACCCCAGCAGCAACCAGTACCACATACCACAGTGCCGGGCGTGGTGGCTCACGCCTGTCATCCCAGCACTTGGGAGGCAGAGGCAGGAGGATTGCTGTGATGTGAGTTGGAGGCTGAGCTCAGGGCCAGCCTGAACTACAAAGCGAGACCCTGTCTCAAAAAAAAAAAAAAAAAGCAGCACATTATTTAATCTTGCTGAGGAGATTGTCAAGGTGGTCTAATGTTGACACAGTGGCATGGCTATGGCTGGGGGTTTTTAGACACTCGACTTTGAAAATCAAGAGTCACAGGTAAGTGATTTATAGTTTTAAGGTTGGCCAGAAAGGAAAGTTTCGGACTGATGGAGCAGAGGAAAACCTGCCTACACAAAAGGAGCAGAGATAGCTAAAAAGACGACATGAAGTCTCCCCGAGCACCAGCAGGACTGTGCCCTTTGCAGCCTCAGAGTTGCAAAGGTAAAGGACTTTGCTTTGACAAGAGAGCCCTGGAGCACCGTGATGCACAGCAGAGGCGGCCTAGAGAACTTGTGCCCTGGAACTTGCTTCCCAGTGCCCAGGGAGCCGACCCCACAGCCATGAGAGGCAAGCCCGGCAGCTGCTGCGGCTGGCAGCGGACCTGGGCATCAGCCACGCTGTGTTTAACTTTCTTTTCGTTTGAATGTGGGCTTGAAGCTAGGAGTTTGCCTTAAATCTTGTTTAGGCTTGGAGTTTTCATGCTGACACTGTTAGGACTTTGGCAACTCTTGGAAATGACTAACTGCCTTTTACATAAACGGATGTGTGTGAGTCTTGGGGGGTCAGGCACAAAATGTTGTGCCTTGTGTCGAGGTGCCTCCCCCCAAGCATCCTACATTCGTATGTGGTGATTTTCAGAGACAGCTGGGTCTGGAGTGTGTGGTTTCAGGATGAAGTAAGTGATGGTGAGGGTGTGTGATTACCAAATTAGTCCACTGATTGGCTGCGCAGAGTTCCAGGTGTTGAAAATGAGCATGTAACCCCAGTTATGGTTGAACGACCCGAGGGCTGGTGGTCTGGAAGGGATAAAGGAAAAGGCCGGCAGCAGCGCCTCGTCACTGCCCGCGTCGCTGCTGCTGTGCTGCCTTCTGCCTGCCATGAGCTCTTTCTCCTGTGCCAGGTGTCTGTGCCGTGCCACCCTGCCTGAAGCTAACCAACTATGAACTGAAACCTCTGCAAACTGTGAGCTAAATAAACCATTCCTCCTTTTAAAAAAAAAGAAAAAGAAAATTTTAAAAGAAAATAAATAAATAAATAAATAAATACATCTTTTAAAAGACGGGTGTGTAACTCAGTGGAGAAGTGCTGGGTTCAACCCCCGTCCCGCACGGAGAAAGGAGAAAGGAGCCGTGAGGCTGAGGCTCCGCAGGAGGCTCCCCAAAGCCCTGTGGTTCTGACTGGGCTGTGCACCAGCTCAGTATCTCAGACATGTGTGTGTGCCCGCCTCTGCCAACAGGTTCCCGGTACTGTACCAACCGCAGCACAGAGCTTGGTAAACACCGTTACAGCGACCCGTGGCTGGACCAGTGCTTTCCGGGGCCCGGACACAGCAGACCCCCGCCCTGGAGCCAGCCTCAGTTCGCCTGCGCCGTGGGCTGGAGCAGGCCCAAACCCAGAACTCACGGTGTGGATCCTCCGCGCTCCTCAGCTCCAAAGCCGTATGTGCGACCATCCTCTGAGTGTGTGAATCGGTGCTCAACGTGGGGGTCCCGACTGCACACATCGAAGCCTGTGTGTGCGTGCGCGCATGCGCGCGTGCGTGTGTGCACGTGTTACTCGACTGGGCACTGAACCTAGGGACTAGCCCTCATTTACCTATTTACTTTCCTTTTTATTTTGAAATGGGATCTCACCAAATTGGTAAATTGCCCGGCTTGGCTGAATTTGTAATCTTCCTCAGCCCCCATCCCAGCTACTTTTCATCGATTTATTATTCATTAATTCATTTATTCATTTATTTACTTTTGGTGGTGGTACTGGGGAGCGAACTCAGGGCCTTGTGCTTGCAAGATAGGCATGGTACCACTAAGCTAAATCCCCATCCCACTTTGCAATGTAATACAAATTGTTGGATGCTAACTTTCCTGTTAATGTTTAGGAAGAGAATGTTCAGGAAGACTGACCTGGCGCTGTGCACACTGCACTCGTGTCTTTGTTGCGATCTCCCCCAAGTCCCTCCCCATGTACAAAAGCTTCGTTTC
>PVIR01017154.1:0-35439 GCA_004026965.1 Petromus typicus
AGAAGCATTCTTTTTTAATGTCACAAATTTGAGTTTTTCCAAAGTCCATCTAACACTGCCAGACCATCAATTTTCCAAGATTTGAGAGTTTTTGATATGCTAATTATGTGTTTAGCATTTATTGTGAAAACAGGAGGAGCCAGAAAGCCACCATGCTCAAGGATCTGAGAACTCCCCAAAGAAGAGGTGGGGGCCTCCACTGGTTACAGGGAAGTACTTCAAGGTGTGTCTGGGAAAGACACAGGCTGACTTCTTAGGCAGTGTTAAAAGTAGGTGAAAGTAACCAGGGACTTCACCTTGAGGAGCTGACAGGGCATAGCTCTGATGAAGACAATCACACCTGCCCAAGAATGAAAGAGCAGGACCAGCTTTTATGGAGATGTGTTGGAGAAGGGTCAGGTTAATCATTATCTCAGTTTTAATTTTTTTTTTTTTAAGGTTTTTTGAGACAGGGTCTCGCTTTATGGTTCAGGCTGGCCCTGAGCTCAGCCTCAAACTCAAATCACAGCAATCCTCCTGCCTCTGCCTCCCGAGTGCTGGGATTACAGGCGTGAGCCACCACGCCCGGCACTGTGGTATGTGGTACTGGTTCTCCACGTCCAGTATTGTTATGTGGTTACCGAGGATCGAACCCCCGTCCTTGCACTTGCAAGACAGGGGCCGGAACCACTGAGCTATATCCCCTGCCCAGTTTTGACTTTTTAACATGGCTGTGGGAGATGTCCCAGACCTGAACTCTTGTAGCCTGAATGTGACACTGATCACATAAACAAAGCTTGGCTATTTAGACTGATCTCTAGACAAACAAATGTCCAACTTGTGTGCACATTAGAATCTTCTGGAGACCTTACAGGATGTTTAAGATTTGTGTTTCTAATAAGTTCTCACATGCGGCTGATGCTACTGGCCCTGGGACCACAATTGGAGACCAGTAGTCAGACACAGGGCAGAACAGCTTACTGCTGCAAGGTTCCCCTCTTTGATTTCCCTCCAGTATTTCTTTAATCCTGGCTTCACATATCTGTGGTAGAAACCCAAAGGAATGAGTAGCAAACTCATGGAGACATGGTTGCTACACTTTACATTTGTTGAGGGCAAATATGAGCTGATTCTGTTCCTTGCTACGTGCACATACATGTTTCTTAATCAGTGACATGAGGGACATGGGAGAGTTTTACAAGCAATTAGAAAACAAACACTGATATTATTATTTCACTCATTTGAGAGGTATATTTTCCCCAATAACAGAAACATAAAGACAAATTGCCCAATATAGTAGTGATAAAATGTATTGAAATTCTGCTAGAAGTTTCTCCAGGTCTGACATGACTTCATCTGAGCCATGCTTACAAACAGTCCTCTGGGCAGCTCATCATTCTAAATAAATATTAGCAGATATCTATGATCATAACAGAAGGTAGATGGCCTCAGGATTAAGTATTTGTTAATTCCCCTGACTTTCTTTGCCCACATGCAAGAAGGTTTAGTGGCTGAAGGGCAGGAAGTTGGGATGCTGGGTATCATTCACTGCACCTCTCAGGAGCTAGATTTGACTTTGATTCTCTTAGTAGATGCTCCAGGAAGTGGCAGCAATGCCCCCAAGCTTGTGGGTCATGAGTCCAGCTGTGATCACTCTTGTATCCTTGACCAGTCCCTGGGCTCAGCAGAGTGGCCTCCAGTGACCGAGCTTCACTGACCATTATCAGCAAACTGGTCAACTTGAGATGTCCAAGAGAAAGGGTGGCTGCCCACCCTGCCCTCACCTTACCCCTACTTGGCATCATCAGAATGAGATGACCTTTCAGATGACCATTAATGTGAAAGGTGCTGGATTCCTTTTCAGCTACCAGATATCCAATAATTGTTTTGATCATATGTAGAGGTCTCATTTTATGAAGCATAGTCTTTTTTTTTTGGACAATATTTTTAGTCTTTCATTCTTCTGGAATTTTGCAAGAAATAAATGAATAATTCTTGTTATAAAAAGTTTAATCAAAAGTATTGACAAGTAAAATTTCCTCTTGTTCTTATTTTCCTTTGCTCTGTCTCAGACCTACCAGCATCTGCTCCCTCTCTCTGTTTGCCCACCTGTCCCCAGGGGAGGGTGGGTAAACCAAGTCTCCTCAGTTTATCCTCTTGGTGGTTCCTCTTGTTAAATGTGGGGCAACCCTGTGATTCACTTTAACTGGTAGAATGTGGAGGATTTCATGGCATTTCTTAAAAGTCTTTAAAGGTACATCACTTTTAAAAAGGGCTCCACTGGGACTCATAGTTTGTGTTGAACGTTACACTTATCAGGAGCATCGGAGGAGAGAGCTCATAATCTACCTTGCCCAAGCCACTAAGTGATGCATACCATTGCACACAGTTTGATGTAGACAGTTAATTGATCAAAGGGCAAGCACATTTTTCATATCTGTAGATACTTCCAAATAGTCTTTTTCTAAAAAAAAAAATTACCCTACTGTAGTACAAGTAGATATTATTAAAGAAAATATAAAAGCCATTCTATGAAAAAATAATTTTTTGTAATAAAAACTGAAAATAAGGACCAGAGAGGATAATCAATATTGTGAAACAGGAAGAGATTATTCAAAATTATATAGAATGTGAGGTACTTTGTCAATACTTAAAATGTTATATGCAAGAAAATGAGTGGAAAGAGAGTCGCAAGTGAAAATATTTTCAGGTCATGATGTACAGTGTATTTACCATGGATATTCTCAAATAGTCTTTTAAAGCTTCTCAGTAAAATATTTTCTCCAAGAATACATGATAGAGGTCATTTTCCTTTGTCCTCACCAGATCTGGTTGTTCTGCTGGGTGAAAAATTGCATCTCCCTCAGGGTTGGTCTTCCTGCCCTGTCTCTGTGAGTGTATGTGAGCCAATTGTCTTTATTCTTCTGCAGAGTTCCTTTCGCACTCTTAGACCCTTTTTCCCTGTTGAGTTGATGGACTGAGACAAACTCTAAGTGTTCTGGACATTAATATTTTTCTGTTAAATTAATTGCATTTTCTCAGTCTTCTGCTTACTTCTTCATATTATTTTTGTTATCTGATTGTCCTACAGAACTTAGTGATGTTCTTGAGTGTACCTCTGGTTGTTTTTCAGTCTTGTACTAAAAATATCATTCTTTATTTCCTTATAATGCTTTTACCACTGTGATTTTTAGCTTTAGCTGTTTAAACTTTTTCAGCCTTACCTGTTGGTACAGGCCATGTTGGAGGGTATGTCATTCCCTCAACGCCATGTGCATAACACACCTATAGCACCACATGTGAAATCTGGGGCTGAACTGTCTCCAGATACTCTTTTCCTCGTACAGAGCTGATCACGTCACCGTACTGATTGACTGCCTCATCTTTTCTTTTTTTTAAAAATATCTTTATTGGCACATTAAATATACACATCATGATTACACTCCATAATGGGGATTTGTACCAGTATAAGACACATCTTAATTCTCATTTTTCCCCTAGCCCTACCCACCCTACCACCCCCCTATATACATAAAATTTGTTCCCTTACTTTTTTGTTACAATCTCAACATTTTCGCCCTTCACCCTATTTTACATTGAGCATTTTCTATTTCACAATATATGACATACAATGCTAGGACTCATTTACATCTTTTATTTTCTCATACCAGAGAAAAGATGCAATATGTACCTATCTGTGCCCTATTTATTTCACTTATGAGGATATCCTCAAGGTATGTCCATTTAAGTAGAAATGATTCAAAGTAATTCAGAGTAATATTCCATTCTGTAGAAGAACCACAGCTTTTTTATCCAGTCTCCAGTTGATGCCTCATCTTTTCTTCAGGGATCTCTGTTGCTATGTACGCTTTTCTTCTGGGGCCTGTTGTATCTCATTCCCAAGTCAATATCACATAATTTTCACCTATTTGTTTTTACTTTTATTTTCTTCAGAAATTTGCATTCTAACGGATATTTAGTTTGATAAACTTTAGAATTAATTTTTATAGTGTTGGGAGAAAAGTGCTGCTGGGACTTTATCGTCACCTTAAAATTGTAGATCTACTGGGTGCTGAGGGGGGATTGGTGTGTTTTCATCTTCAGTCTTCCAGTCTAGAAAGGACAGTACATCTTTCCATACACCAGGTGCAGGTGCAGGCCTGGTGGCACTGAGTGGTGGAGCTTTCAGAATGAGGCCGACCTTGTTTGAGAAACCTTGTTTCTTCCTTTTGTTCTCTAGGGCTTTAGAAGTTGATCATTTGGCTCATATTTTACAATGATTTATAAGTTTTTACACACACACACACACACACACGCACGCACACATGCACGCACACACCATTTTCCTCTGCTATCTAGGATCGATCAGCCCAGACTCATTCAACTCCATAAAACAGAGTGGTCCTTTGATGGTGTCCTTTTATATCTTTATATCTGTTTGTATTGTTCCCTACCATCCATGTTGACATCTTCTATGATTTTAGTTCCCAATCATGTTGGAAAAAAGTATCAGTTATGCAGAATTACAAAAGCATGAGGTGAACCTGTAAATTTGTTCATTCTTTTCTCATTGTGGTTTCTCGTAGCCCACACCTTTCTCTTTGTTGGTTTTCTTGTGTTTCTGGAATGTTTCTTTCAGAGAGTACCTGTGGGTGGCTAACTTTCCAAGGCTTCACTTTGCCTCCCACTTGAATGCTAGTTGGGTAGAAACAAGTTTCCGGGATCCATAGTTCTCTTCTTCAAACTTTTGATGATGTTTATCTTTATGTATTTGATGCCGAGCAAGACTTTTAATGTTACTCTGTGTTTTTCTTTTGTAAGTAATTAAGTTTTTTCTCTTCCCACTCATAAAATCCTTTAGAAATATTTATTTTGACACAAATGAAGTTGACATAGAAATTTCACATATAAATGGGGTTATATGACTTGATACATGTATGCATTTTATAATGTTCAAATCAAGATAAGTATATGAAACTCCTCAAACATTTATTACTTCTTTCTGGTAAAAATGTTCAAAATTATTTCTTCTAGCTTTTAAAGAATATATCATTTATCATCTACTACTGGCAGTAGAACTCGAGGACTTATTTCCCCTTTCTGTAAAATAGTACTCACTGGCCAACTTTTCCCAACTCTCTCCCCCTGTTATGATCTTCAGCCTCCAATAACTACTTTTCTATCCTCTACTTCTACAACAGTAACATTCTTCAATTCCATCTGAGTGAAATTATGTGGTATTGCTTTTCTGTGTCTGGCTTATTTTACTTATATCATGTCCTCAAGTTCCATCCGCATTGCTACAAATGACAGGATCTCATTGCCTTTGGGGCCACACAATGTTCCTTGTATGTGTATGCCATAGTCTCTTACCCACTCATCAGTTGATGGTCACTTAGGTTGATTCAGTTTCTTAGCTCTTGTGAATACTGTTGCAATGAACACAGGAGTACAGATGTCTCTTTGGCATAATGGTTTAATTTTCTTTGGATGGATACCTAGGAGGGAGATCACATTGATTATGTAGTAGCTTTATTTTTAATTTTCTGAGGACTCACCACACTTATAGCTATACTAATCTACATTTCCACCAATAATGTATGAAGGTTCCCTTCGATCCACATCCTTGCCTGTTATTTTTTATTATTTTTGTTAATAGCTGTTCTAAAGCTATGGAACTCATTGTGATTTTTATTTGCATTTTCTTGTTTGTTAGTGATGTTCCATAGTTTTTCATATGCATGATGGCTTTTGGTTTTGATAAATTTCTGTCTGCGTCTATTGCCTATTTTTGAATAAATTATTTAGTCTTTATTATGAAGTTGCTCAAGTTCTGGCAGTTAACCCTTTATCAGATGTATAGCTTACAAATACAAATACATATTTACTCCAGTTTTGTAGCTAATATCTTTGTTCTATTGGTTGTTTCATTTATGTGCCAAAGCCTTTTAATTTGATGCAATTCCATTCATCTATTTTTGCTTTTATTTCCTGGACTTAAGTGTAATTAAAAAAAACAATCCTTGTCCAAACTGATGTTACAAAGCATTTTATCTATGCTTTCTTATAGTACTTTCATAGTTTCAGGTCTTACATGTCTATAATCCATTTTGAGTTGATTTTTGTAAGTGGTGGGAAGTGGACCTTTAGTTTATGTCTTTAGCATATGAGTGTAGTTTTCCCAGCACTGTTTATCAAAAAAACTGTCCTTTCCTCAGTCTGTTAGGAGCTGTGTTGAAGATTGATTGGGTATACATGTGTGCGTTTACTTTCTTTGGTCTATGTGTCCATTTTAATGCCAATGCCATGCTGATTTTATTACTGTAAGGTTTTTTTGTTGTTTGTTTTGTTTTTTGGTATTTTGAAATCAACTATGTGATGTGTACAGCCTTTTTCCCCCCTTAAGATTGCTTGGCTATTCAGGATTTTGTTTATGGTTTGGTATGAATTTTAGGATGCATTTTTTTGTTTCTGTGAAGAATGCTATTGGTATTTTGGTGAGGATGCATTAAGCCTAAGAGGATCGTGGGTGACATGGACGTTTTGACAAGAGCAATTCTCAATACATTTTGTAACCAAAGGATATCTTTCCATTTTTTGTGTCACTTTCAATTAATTTCTTTCATAAACATACTTTTCATTATAGAGTTTTCTTTCACTTTTTTTGGCTAAATTTATTTCTTAGTTTTAAATTTTTTTTTTTGAGACAAGATGTCACTTTTTGTAGTTCAGGTTGGCCCAGACTTCAGCCTTGAACTCACAGCAATCCTCCTGCCTCTACCTTCCAAGTGCTGGGATTATTGGCATGAGCCACCACAACCAGCACTGTGGTATGTGGTGTTGATTGATGGTGGAAATGAGTCTGCACACCCAGTGTTATTGTATGTTGTTACCTGGGATCGAACTTGGGCCCTTGTACTTGCAAGGCAGTCACCGGAACCACTGAGCTAAATCCCTGGTCCAGTATTTTGTTTTATCTTTGTAGCCACTTTAAATGAGATTGCTCTGAAGATTTTTTTTTCAGGCAATTTGCTATCGATATATTGAAGTGCTGCTGGCTTTAGCATATTGATTTTGGATACTGAAATTTTCTTGAATTTTGAAAAATGCTGTTAGTTCTAATTGTGTGTATAAACTTCGGGGTTTTTCATGTACATGATCATATGCTCTTGAACAACGCTGATTTTATTTCCTATTTTGCATTTGGGTGTCCTATATTTCTTTGTCTTGTTGGGTTGCTCGGCTAGGACGTCTAATATTAAGAGTCATGAAAATGGGCACTCTTGTCTTGTACCAGATCTTAGAAAGCCTTTGGCTTTTCCCCTATTTGCTATAATAGAGCCATGAGATAATGAAATGCATTTGGAAGTTTCTTTATTGGTCTTTTTTTTCTGAAATTCAGCTAGCATGTGCTCATAAGTAGATCATGTTTTTTCTTTCACTTTTCTTCTTGAAGTTCTGAAAATAAGCACCAAAACTTTACACTTTCTTTGAGTTTCAGCCCCTGTGGCATGGGGAGTTTTTCTGGACTCACTCTCTAACTTTCACAGTTCTTCAGCTTTGTTCAATTTTGTTGAAACCCATTGACTGAGCTTTTTATTTATACTAAAAGTCTATTATGTACTTTTTTGCTAGTAAATTCAGGTAAACATTGGACTCTAATTTTCAGTAGTGATCAAAAGATTTAACAAAATCCCTTTGAATGCATGGAAGAAAATACAAAAAAAATTAATTAGACGTCAAATAGATTTTATGAAAATAAATAATTTTAAAGTTCTTAAAGAATAGCACACACTAGAGACAAGAATTGACCATAGTAGGACAGCAGAATAGAGTTCAGGTTAAGGTCCACACAGAAATAGGAACTTAGCGGGGCTGGGGATATAGCTCAGTGGTTCCAGTGCCTGTCTTGCAAGTGCAAGAGCCCGGGTTCAATCCCAGGTAACCACATAACAATACTGGGTGTGGAGACTCACACCCAGCAGCAACCAGTACCACATACCACAGTGCCAGGCATGGTGGCTCAGAGGCCTGTAATCCCAGCACTCGGGAGGCAGAGGCAGGAGGATTGCTGTGATGTGAGTTTGAGGCTCAGCTCAGGGCCAGCCTCAACTACAAAGCGAGACCCTGCCTCAAAAAAAAAAAAAAGAAAGAAAGAAATAGGAACTTAGCATTCTACACTGCTGGCTTATTAATTCAGGAGGGAATGGATGGACTACTAAGCAAATGGAACTGGTATAAGACATAGGTCATCCACAGGCTAAACCTTTTGACTTGTGCCATCTCCTATGTAGACAAACTGATTCCAAATAGACTTAAATGTATGCATATGTAAATAAATAATAAATATTAAAATAAATCTGGGGTGAAGCAGATTTCTTAAGCAAGATTAGAACACTCAAATGCTATATAGAAAATAGTCAAACCAGACCATTATAATAATTTTTACAATATTAAATGTTTTGATGTAAAATATAGATACCACTCAAAAATTATTCAGTAAGAGATTAATATCCCATTAATCTATAAGAAAAGAACTTAATAGAAAACCATGCAAAGACATGAATAGTTGACAGAAAAATAAATGCAAATAGCCATTAAACAAGTGATGAAAACAAGTGAAAAGAATATTAAGAATATTAAGAAAAATATTCATATTGGATAAGAAGGAAATGCAAATTAAAATGAGATACTGTTGCCTATCCTTCAGAAGGATTCAAAAGATTGAGCCTATTGGATAAAGCTTATATCAAAAAAGGATTTGACAGCCAGGAATTTAGCTCAGTGGCAAGCGCAAGGTCCACTCGGGAGGCGGAGGTAGGAGGATTGCTGTGAGTTCAAGGCTGAATTCAAGACCAGCCTGAACTACAAAGTGAGACTCTGTCTCCAAAAAAAAAAAAAAAAAAGGATTTTAAGTTTCTGCCTTAATGAAATGGTACATATTTGAAGAGATAGATATGCCTCACCCGACTTAAATATGACACAAAGTATATGTGTGTAACATTACATGTTACCCAATTAATGTGTACAGTTTTATAGCCTTATATGTCCACTAATAAAAAGATTTATGCTGTATATTGTGAAAGTTGGAGATTACAATTCTTTCCTATGCAGTAGAGATGGTGAGAGGGCAAATTCTATCCATCTTTGGAAGGGTAATTCACCTCTGTGATTGTGGTGGTATTCCCAAACTGTGCAAAAGGGTATTGGTGGTAATCAAGTAACTATCATTAGGAGAAATTGATTGTGATATATGCATAATGCTATAAAAGCAGTGGTGGCATGATTTTCATAATTCTGGTACTACAGTAGTGGTAACTATGTAACTCCACCGGGTATGTCATGATGCTCAGGTAAATCTGTAATACTGATCGTGACTTTAACATAACCTTGTGAAAAAGGCACAGGACACAAGCCCACAGCTCTGCAATGCTGATGATGGTCCTATCACTCCGAAGTTCTGGTTGTTATTTGCAGAATCCTATTGCTTTGTACACAGCTACCCCAGAGCTCTGTGGCCCTGGTGTTATTGTGAGTGTGTCACTCGAGTGTGCATGTACTGGAAGCCTGGTCCTCAGTTTGATATGTGAAGAGATGGTGAGACTTTTAAGAGATCAGGCCTAGTGGGAGGTTCTTATGTCTTTTGAGACATGATCTCAGATCCTGAACCCTGTTTTTCCTGCATGTTCCCAGAGTGAAACCGTCTACCATGTATTGATCTACCCAAAGGAGTATTTACAAAATGCTGAACCAATAAAGCTTCTGGTTTTTATAACTGTTTCCCTTCTTTACAAGTTAGCCAGCCCCATGCACTTTATTATAGCAGTAAGAAAAAGGCTAGCATAACTAGTGTCAGTGGAATTCATATAAGCCTGCCATGGTGGTGGGAATGTCAACCATCATACACTGTGGAGTATTGGTGATGAAATTCAGATAATGCTATGGTTATTATACACATAATTTCATGAAACTGGTGGTAATGTTCACACAATGCTATGATGGTGATAGTGATAGTCATAGTTTTATTGAGGTTTGTGATACAAAACAATTGCCATAGTGTTGGTGGCTGTTACATAACTGTGCTACATAAATGGCATCTACATAATCCCACAATGTTGTCATTGGTATTCAGATCACAGCATCAGGTTTCTTTTGCTGTTAAAAAAGTACCCCCAAAAATCAACTTAAAGGAGGAAAGGTTTATTTTGCCCCATAGTTTCACCATAAAGCTTCCATCTGTGGTTGGCTGGTTCCAAGGCAGAAGCATCACAGTGGGAAGGCATGGGGGAGGAGAGCTGCTCACATCATGGCAGCCAGGAACCAGAAAGAGAGAAGAAGCTGCTGGAGCAAGATATCCTTGCAAGGTGCACCTCCAGTGACCTACTTGCCCCAACCAGGCCCTGCCTCCTAAAGTTTCCACCACTTCCCAATAACATCATCAAATTACAAATACGTCAGTGGATTAATCCATTGATGATGTCACAGCCTTCATGACCCAGCCACCTTCCCATAGTCCCTCCTTCTCTGAACATTGCTGCCTCGTGGACTAAGCTTTCAACATACGAGTCTTCAGGGAACATTTCAGATCCAAATGATAGCAATTGCCTTGGAACCTCAGTGGAAGAACCCATGTATTTTCAGATGGTGACACTGGAGGCTGCGGTATTCATATAACTGTTGCCCATCTTGTCCATATACTTTGTGACAGTGGTGACAGTTGTATTCATATGGGGTGCAGTGGTGTTTGCATGATTCTGTGATGTTGGTTGTATTCACAGAACACAATGATGCTGCTGACATCCGGTGTGAGTTTTTACGGCACCCACATAACTCTGCAATACCCATGTGTTATTGACACAATTGTTCAACATTGTGGTGGCTTTAGTCACACAATATGATGACTGCGTTACCGTTCATTTGGTTTTTCACACAGGCTGGTAGGATTCACATACTCCTGTGACAATGGACACGCACAACTCTACAATGTTAGGGTCAGTGGTACAGAATTCTGCGATGGTTTTGCTGGTGATAGTCACAGAAGTGTGACAATGATTGTGATATTTGCCCTACACTATTACTTTGGTGGTGATACTTAAATATTTCTGTGATACTTACAGTAGTGTTCCTATAACACTGTGACACTGCCACAACTTGATAATTGTGTTATGGTCATAGTGGGTGTATTCTTGTATATATACAGTTGTATTTATGTAAATCTATGACAAAATCTTTGGCACTGGTGCTCACATGACACTGTAATGTTATGGGTGATAGTCATATAACTCAGTAACATCTATTTATGGTATTCACATATGAGAATGATGGAGGTGGCACCAAAATGACTTGGAGTCTATGCATGTAGCTCTGAGGCAACAGTGTTATTACTGTACACATTGCTTTGCAGCCATGATGCTTGTTTTAATGTACTCTACAGTAATATTGGTTTTATTCACATAACTCTGTGAGATTTTTTTTTTTTTGGTTTTTTTGAGACAAGGTCTTGCTTTGTAGTTCAAGCTGGCCCTGAACTCACTATGTAGCCCAGGCTAGCCCTGAACTCACAGCCATCCTCCTGCCTCTGCCTCCACCTCCCAAGTGTTCGGATTACAGGTGTGAGCCAGCACACCTATCTTCTGTGAGATTCTTCACGGTACTGAGCTTAGGCCCTAAGAGCAGTAGATGTGGACTAGGCACGTGACCGTAGTCACATAGTCACACAATCCTGCCTCATGGGTGAGGTTAACTTGCATATTCTGTGTAATTCACCACCTACCCACATAGCACTGCAGTGACTGTGATCATCACAAACATCTCAAAAGTTAGGAGTTATTGGTGGCATGTTATTCAGATATATCTTTAATGTTGCTAGTACTTGTGTTCTTAGGACACTGTGACTTTGGTAATGTTATTCACATAAATATGCACTCATGGTGGGTAGTTTTCATATATTTCCAAATATGTGAATACTGAGAAGTTTTAGGAAATATCTGAAAACTACCATATTTGGAAATACCAGGCCATATACTTGCCTGGTTTGATATATTACACTGCAGTGGTAGATGTGGCATTTGCATAATGCTGAGACTTTGGTTATGCCATTCATGTAAATATATATATGAAGAGGAAACTATTCTTATCACTAGTAATGGCGGTGATAGTGTCCACCTGACCTTGTGTTACTGCTTATAGTTTCTATATAATTTTGCAACATTTTCACTATATTTGCACAATTCCCACAGTGATGGGTGGTATGTTCATGTGATGCAACAGAATTGTCTTTTGTGGTATTCTGACAGTTCTGTGGTGTTGGTCACGGTATCACTGTCACTCTACGATGACTGTGCTGGCCTTCCTATAATTCTGAGATGTTGGTGAGTGTTGCATTCACATAGCCCCCTGTGATCAGCTGTGGTAATCATGGAACCGTGTGGTGGGTTCTGCACACATCTGCAACGTGGATGTGGTATTTACATAATTCTGTGACCATGGTGGCAGCGGCTGTCACATAACTGTACTATTGATCCTATTCATAACAGGAAATGACCGTGAGGTTGTTATAGTTATATAACCGCAGAGTCAGGGCGGTATGAGTCATACCCCCTGTGGCACTGACCGCAGAATCCTCATGCAGTGTGTTCCAATAACTCTGGGATCTTGGTGGTGCAGTAGTGTGCAACTGAAGTACAGTCAATTCTGTGCCATACCATAGGGCTTGTGAACTAAATGTAAAGACCATGATCTAAAAATCTGCACTTTCCAACTTTCCATAGGCTTTAAATGCTGTATCTTTATGTCCTTATGTTTGCACATTTGCATCTTCACTTTCATACATGCAGCTGATCAAAATTTAGCTATACATTGAGAAGCACAAAGTTAAACTTCTGAAAACTTGTGGTAAATGATGCAGAAGAGAGCTTTCTAGTAAATCAAAGCTGTCTGTGGTTTATTTAAAGACCTCAAAATATATGTATTAGGTCATCATGTTTAATGTTAGTCATATAGTGTTTTTAGTCTTCAGATATTGATAAACTTCTGGTAGCTTATAAATAATGGGATTTATGATGTTGGAGTTTGGGTTATCATATTGACATAAATATACATTTAAATAACATTGAGTTAAATTTATAAGATTTCTGCTGTATAAACTATACTGTAATAAAAGGTTAGAAAAATGTATATCCAAATAAAATGACAGTACTGAAAAGTTTTAGGAAAGTTAAGTGTGGTCTCAATCTAAGCACTGAGTAATTTTTTTTACTGTTTTATTGATAGTACATGTTTGTCACACATGTAGTTTACAATTTACAATCTTTATGTACATAATACAGCTTGACTCTTCCCATCCCTTCCCCTCCTTTCTTCCTCCTGTAAATCCCCTCTCCCACTTTCATTCTTGTTGATTTTATTAATCTTATCTCCAGTTTATGACATAGAATGCTCATGTTCAGCAAGGTTATTAGGTTCCTACAGATGACATAGTTTTGTTTCCTCACGAATGTGTTACTGCCTGAATCAAAACGGGACAAAGTCACATCCTACAATTTAGCGTTCAAAGGTGACTTGAGAAGTGTGTCACTTCTCTAACTGCCCTTGTAGTTAGCGACTGTCTCTCCTCTCAGTTCTCAGGCTCATCATGATCTACGTTTCTTCCCCTTGCAGTACTTGGGCTGCATTGAAGTTCTGCGCTCAATGAGGTCTCTTGACTTCAGTACAAGGACACAGATCACCAGGTAAGCCCTCTCGGAAGCACTTGCCATCTCAGAGGCTCGCAGCTTAGATACTTCCACCTTCAGGTGTCAGAGGTGGGTGACGCGCACTAGGACACACTGTGCTTGGAGACACTGGCATGTTCATCTGTGTTTGTGACACTTGTCATTCAGCAAGGACACTGTGAAGGGCACCTTGCCTTTTATAGTTAAACTGCAAATGTACAGAGCATATGCTTGTCTGATTTACATAAAAACTCTGATGTGAGCTTGATTATTTCAAAAAATCAACTAAAGTGTGTGCTTTCTCATAAAGAAAATAAAGAGGCCCACAGAGAATTTCCCTTGGTAAACATAGTGAATAAGATGAATTAAACTGCCAGCGGAAATAGTCACAAGAGTAGGTCAGTTTGAAAGTAGGTCCATTTTTTTTTAAGGTATCAGGATTTGGAACATTTTATGTATACTCTCTATCAGCAACATCAGGGCTAGACTGAAACACTGTTTCTATGCAATTTATAGCCTGGTATCCTTTGTAGTACAGCTCATGTAGAATAATGTCAATTTCAAGTCCTCCTACTTAGAAGAGTGGGATCGAGTCTAGAAACTAGTTACATTTGTGCAGCTAAGGAGTTTATGTAGATTTGGCGCCTACAGAATGGCTTCATCTAACTCATGACCTCCAAAAACGCTTGTTGTTTACTTCAAATTACTCTCTTGCTTATCATTGAGTAATCAAGCTGAAGTCTAAAGATTGAAATTTAGAAGGTAATCACTTGCATAATTAGCCGACCAGTAATATAGTAAGTACCAGGATAACACCTCTTATTCTCTGAAGAAGTTCTTGGTCTAGAGTTGAAATTTAGCCAGGCATGCTGGCCAATGCCAGTGACCCCACAACTCTGGGAGGCTGAGGCAGGAGGACTGCAAGTTTGAGCCCAGCCCCCATTGCATTTTCCAACAGTAGTGTGTGAACAATCAAATTTATTTTAAATTTTTTTGCTTCCTTTATTTTAACCTGCCCAAAGTCCCCTGTTCGATCTGCACTGAGGTCCACACCCCTGGGCTGGAGAGGCGGCTTAGTGTGGAGCTTGCTCAGTGTGCTGTGGGGCCTGGGTTCAATCCAAAAGACCAGAAAACAAACAGAACAACAACAACAAAAACCAAACAACAACAAAACAACTCTCTGCAAAACACGTGGAGGGAAACATCCTCACAAGAAAGGTGTTTAGTGTGACTGGAACTCAGGTGACTTTCCCAGCTGGTGTCAGTGCTGTGGAAGTTTGAAGGGGACTGTCCTGAGGAGGAAGCACAGATGGACCCCAGATTACACAGACTCCTAGGCTGTGAGCTCGGCACTGCCTCTGTCTGCTGCTTCCTGCAAGGGACCTGAGGAAAAGCAGGGATGTGGCCACGAGGTGCTCATCTGAGTGCCCTGAGAGCTTGGAGTGTAAGGCTTTGAGCACGAGCAAGTAGCAAGCAAGCTCTGGCCATAGCCAAGAGCAGGGGCCGAAGCCACACACGTGGGAACTCCGGCTGTCCAGCCAATCCCAGCTTGGGCCAGGGGTCCTGTCCACGCTGCCTGGTGCGTGGCCTATTTCAACCTCCCCAGAAGAAGGACCAGTCTGGGCAGATCTCATCACATCGGTGCCTCTGTCCACCTTTTCTTCCAAGATTTTGCCTGGCAAGCTCAACTCCTGGGACCCAGTGTGCTAACAGACACTCGCAGAGCCCAGGCGTCCAAGGTAAAATCTTTGACCATGCAATCCTCCAACCCTATGTGTGTCCACAGCCTTTCTGAGACTGCATACATGCCTTGTAGTACCTGCTAGCATCCTGCTGCCTTCTGAACTGTATGGACAATGAGGCTCTTTTAAAACAAATCCATGATTGTTGATGTGAGGTTGGAGCTGTTCACAAAGGCCCTTTGTCCATAGGGCATCACTCTGGGTGGGAGCAGGGTGGAGGCTGAGGAGAGAAAGGTGGGCAGGTAAGGGCCACCTTGCACATCCAAGCGAGTGGGACACTCACTCCCTTCTGGGATGCAGGTACCTGGCAGAGTGAGTTGGTCTATCTTTTGCTTAAGTTTTGGGTTCTTTCTCCTGGACAGTAGGTGACATGAGCTCTACTTAATGGCCAAGAGTATGTTATATCTTCCTTTTGTTTGTAAAGGGATTACATTGGCATTAGAGTTATGTGGGTGAGGGCAACGTCCAGGCTCTGGAAACCCTGGAATAAAATAATTCTGCAGATCCTACTTGGGGGTGTGTCACAAAGGCCTAGTAAGATACACACTTTCATACCTGGCCCACAGTGTGGAAAATGAAGCCAAATGTTGCTAATGGGCTTCTCTGAAACACTTTATTGAAAGATCTGATCTTACAAGTAGGCTACTTCACTACACTCTTTCCAGACTTCTTTTTTCACTGCACACTAAACAGTTCTTACCTCAGAAGAGGGAGTCTATTTCCATAGCTTCTCTGAAGCCAATTGAGTCTCAGAGGTGGAGAGGGCCCGAGCTCCTCCCGGTGCTCCCGAGGGGCGTGCTTAGCGGGGAGGGTGAGTGCTCCCACTCTGTGTTCTTGTCAGAAACTCTCCTGCATGCACGTGCCTCCTCTATGAGTTCTCCAGTTTTATCACCAGCCAGAATAATTTTGTACTCTCCTGTCTCTTTCTTTAGTACCTCACATAAGAATTTACCAAACATTGGGGTGAGGGATCATGCATCCCCCGGGGCCCAGAGCCATGGTGTGAGACACCTCTGTCACTTACTGTAGGACATCGTTTAGGAACAGAGATGTGTGTTCTCACAGGCTGGGCTGAGTCTAGAGAGACTTCCTGAGGAGGAAGCCTGTAACCCTGGACAAATTTCTCCCCCAGACATATGGCAGACCCATCCAGATTCTTGGAGTGTATGGAAGGTGGACAGGACCATGCCTGAGAAGCCCTTTGCAAACCTCAGGGGCTGTGCCAGTCCACTCTGGGCAGCAGTTCTGATGCTCACCATGGAGAGAGGCCTGTGCCACCTCCTCAAGTTGTCACAGGGTAGTATGCCCCTGGGGAACTTCAGCCTGATCTCTACTGTCATCAGGACACCAAGAGAATCTGGGGCACAGGGACCCCAGGGCTCCATCTCCTCCAGGACTACCCTCTTCTTCTGTCACGTTCAGTTGTTCCTCCAAAGTACCTGCTGCTAGATGGTTTTCTTGTGTGAGCTTAAGCGTGTGATTACCATGGAAATGTCTGACTCAGCCAATGAGGAGGGTAAGGATCCCTTTCCTTGGCTGGACCTGTGCGTGCATTATGTCAGCTTGTATCCCTTTCCACGTGGGCTTGGCAGGAGGAGGTTGTCAGGAACGGTGTCTGAGGAGCTGCAGCAAGTGGGAAGAGCATGCTCGAGGGCACTTCTGAGAACGGCCCCAGTGGGCTGCATCTGTGTACAAGATAGATTGCTGGGGTGTCTGCCCCCAAACTGCCCCTCCTAACCAGTTCTACTCTGAGCAAGTGGAGAAGCTGAAGGAGCTACCAACAGGAAGAAGGCCAGATGTGGGTACTGGAGGGAGAGTGGTCACGTGGACAGAGGTCCTGTTCAGGTAGTTCAGAGTGACCAGGGACTTATTATCATGAACCTCCTTTTGCCATTCATGCTTTATAAATTCTGTATTTCTGTATAAGGAAATATCAGATATTAGTTACCAATATAATGCCTACTAGTTAACAACTGATATAAATTATCAGTGTCAATACAGAGTATTAATTTTTCCTAAGTAGAAAGATTGGTTTGATGCAACAAACCACTTATTGAAAAACAATGAGGGATGAGGCACTCATCCTCACATGTATAGTATTATGTGGCATTTCACCTATGTCCCTACACCTGATTGCCAGTAATGAGGACGACAATGACAACAGTAGGGAGTGCTGACTGTGTTCTGGGTGTTGCCTTTCATTCATTCAGCAATATTTACTGAGTTCATACTGTGGTTAATTACTGTTTAGATATTGAGACTAATGTACAGAATACATGTTTCACTTCTATTACATGAGAAAGAGAAAATAAAGATCTGTGTGAGAAGGAAGCTTAGACAAACACTATGAGCTTGCCATTTTTGTAGATGGAAATAATCAAATGTGAGCGATTCCATATCACTCCATGTAGAAATTTCAGAGAGTGACGAGGTTGGTTATAGTGTCTTCTTAGCAACGCAGGAGGCAATCTGTATACATTGAAGAGGGTGAGGTAACTGTGAGCCATAAAGTTTGCACAATTGTCCAAGACCACAAATCTGGGAAGTGGAAAAGTAGAGATTCAAGCTACAGTAGTTAGTGCAGAGCCCAAGGTCACGAGCAGCCTGCTCTGTTGTCACCTAGGTGAACCATGGGCCCTAGAAAACCCCACGAAGACAGTGCACATGTGGGCACCATTCAGAGCATAGAGGTTACCCGTGAGTTACAAAACCACTGAAGGGCATTTCCTGACTGCCACGATCATGCAAACAGGCCTGACTGTGATGATCCTGTGCCAGTTACAGAGAAGACAAACCTGAAGGCAGGGTCTGCGTGGGCACTTGTGAAGGGCAAGTCCACAGGGAAAGAAAGTCCACTCAGGATCAGTGTGGCTGCCAGAGATTAGCCTGTCACCTTCTCCTGACACTATTCAACCTATAAGATTACGTATCTGAGGAATGACAACCACCCTTTTACTGTGACCCTGCAACTGAGTTGAATTTCCCCAAAACAATAGAAGAAAATGTAACAAAACATTTATAGTAAATAATTTACAGAAAGGAGGAGGCTGTAGCTGCAATGAATAGCCAGAAAGTGGGATGGAGTGGGGAGGGGATGAGATGGGCAAAAGGATGCATGATGTCATCTTCCTCTTGTTACCATGAACGTCTGCATTAACCTGTTTGGCTCTTGTTTTTGGCTCCAAGTGGAAAGCACAGGATCATTTTGCTTCCATGCTGTCAGCTCAAGACTGATTAAGTATAGCACAAATGTGGCAGCTCCATGAGATATGGTGGTATGTGTGGCAGGGAGTTTCAAGTGGTCGGGGCAAGTTCAGATGGAACCTAGGTGCAGAAAACAGTACTGAAGCCCAGCAGAAGCCAGCGCTTAGACATAGTGATTGAGTTTTTCAGAGCAAGTCCGGGGATTTGCAGAGATTCACATGCAAAACCTCAAGATTTGCTGACTTCTCTGAAGCTGATTCTGCCTCCTGTGGAACTTTCTCGGGGGGTGGGGGGGAAGAGGTACTCCTCAAAGGCAGTGGAAAGTGAGTGATGTCTTCACATGGAGAGTTTGTTTCAGGGCTGTGTTCGCTTTCTGTCATTGTAATAAGATATCTGAGATCATTAACTTACAATGAGAAAGGGTTTATTTTGGCTCATAGTTTAGGAGTGGCAGACCATGATAGGCTGGCTTCAGCACAACACATCTTGGAGGAAGTGCATGGGAGAGCAAACCACTGACATCACCAGCCAGGGACCAAGAGAAAGAAAAAAGTCTCATAGTTCCCCTTGAGGGCAGTTCTCTAATGACCTAATCACCTCCCACAAGACTTCTTTCTGAAGACCCACCTCATCCCAGGAAGTCTACCCTGAGACCAAGCCTTTAGCACATGGGCTTTGAGGGATGGTCAAGATCCCAGCTATAGCCTGGGGTGGGAGTAAGACCTGGGTGGACCCCAAGGAGTCCTGTTCCATGAAACACAGCAGAACATCTCCATTCCTTCCCCACCACGTGACCCTGGAAGAAAGAGCATTTTTCCTCAGTTTGAGAATGAGTACATTTTAAGAATCCTGTGGGCTTCTTGGAGTGAGGCCGCGGAATAGTCTATGTTCTATGAATGTTTTGATTAGGGCAAGGCACCCACAGATTTGATACTTATACTTTGAGCATCCCACTCCCTAGATCAGAAGTTCCTAAACTTGAGCATCTATCAAAATCACTGGGAGAGCCTGTGCCAGCATGACTTCTTGAGTCTCCACCTGCCAAATTCTGAGCAGTAGTCCTGAAGTGGGCATGAGAATTTGAATTCCAAACAAGTTTTCAGAGGATGGTGATACTGCCCACCCAGGTACCGAGCTTTGAGAGCGACTGTTGTAGAGTCAGTGATCATTTATGATCATTTGCAGTGATCATCTACGAAACCACAATCCATTTATGTTATTCAGTTGATCCCATTGATCTAGAAACTTTAAAATTGGAGAACGTAGATGACCTGATAGCTGAGAATGGTACAAGTAGAATCCATATAGCAAATCCATGTATTCATTCCCATATTTCCTGTAAGGACCATCTGGCATGGTGCACATTTATAACTCTCATCCCGGAAGCACAGTTGTGCCACCACATACCTCTCTAACGCTCCCTTTTCTGTCTTTTAACTCACTTATCCCTAAATATCTCACCACAAGAGGAACCTTTTGCATTTGTCAGAAGCAGCCTCGAGAAGCAGGTTTAGACCCATATAATCTGGGATTTTGTCTAGGTCCTGTTGCTTTCCACCTGGGAAACCTTGTAGATGTAGCCTGAGCTTTCTGCCTCTCATTTTTTTCATCTTTACAGTGGGAATTATGTTGGTACCTTCATGATTGCATTCATAATTTATAGAGTGGATGCCTTAGAAGCATTTAATTTGCTCTCTGCTGGATGGGAGGGCTCAAACTTGTGGGTTAAGAGTGGTATTTTCATTTTCATTACATCTTCTCCATGTTGGAAAAATCCCCTGTCTGTCTCCCTCTTCACCTCGGAATTTTCTTCTCCAGTCTAGACTGGGATTCATAGCAGTGTGCAGAGTGCATATCCTCCCAGTATGGTGAATCAGTCCGAAGTCCTGAGTCTTGTCCCTGTCAGGCCTCTGCTTCTGTTTATTTCCTCCACTCATCTCCAGAGTCAGTTCAGCTTACGTCCCCCCTGAGTCTTTGCTGTAACCACAACTTGCTTGTTCTTCCAAACTTGAAACCCCAGAGTGAGTTTCATTTCTCTTACTTCCTTGTTCAGTTATCATTTCTCATTGGCTCCCCTTGACAGCCTCCCCGTAATTTGTCTTCTTCTCCGATGTTTCCACCTTTAATTTCCTTCATTCTTGCTGACAAGTTAATCTGCCTGAAATTGTACGTCTCTTTCTGTTTGTTCCTAACTGTAGAAGGCAGTGAGAGAATCTTCCACAGTCTTTGTTGTCCTGAACTCCCATAGCTCACCCTTCCCAACACATTTCCCCCAGCTCCGCGTGACATCTTGTCTGTACTGAACCTGCTCCCATGCGCTGTTCCTCTGTCCGTGGCCTGAGGCCTGAATATTCAGTTGCAAACACACTTTTTCTCTGAGCTACAAGATCATTTGGTCTGGATCTTGCTGGAGACTTTTACCCTTCTACACATGATAGACATTGACACTTTTAATGACCCAAGCTATGTGTCATCTACCCTAAAATACCATCTACAATAAAGCATTAAAAAATCTAGCATCCATTAAAATATAACACAATAATAATATTGTTACATAATTTTGTATTATATTAGTATAGCAATATAAGTACAGTAAATATTAATGGCATTATTACTATTAGATCATCATAATAAAATATGACATATCACTTAGAATCAATTTTTATACATTGAAAAGGCTATTTCATATATTCTATGCACAGGTTTATATCATTACAACATTTGTACAACTCGTAAGAGAAAAATATAAGTTGATAAAGAGATGTTCCTAAAAACTTGTTCAAATTCAGAGTTTGAATAGAGTGAACCATTTCCTGACTCAGAATCAGTGCTATCAATGTCTGTCCCAAAGTTTTATTGTTTGCTGGACCATTTCAAGAACATTGCAAATCAATAAACTTGAACTTAGTACAAGAATAGGGAAAATATTTGAAACCAACAGTGATTTTTAGGCAAATCTCTAAAACTGATAAATACCTACTTAAGGCGAGAGAAAGAGGAGAGAGAGAGGGAGAGAGAGAGAGAGAGAATATATTAAGGTGATTCTGATCATGTTAGGAAGGAAGGAGCAGCCTTCATATCCCTATAGACACTGGAAGAATAAAGGGCCATGGTGAACATTTTAAGACAATAAATTGGACAACTTGGATGAAATGCCCAAATTCTTGGAAGATACACCTACTAAAATTCACCATAAAAAGGGACAATATGAGTAGGTTATATTTATTAAATAAATTAAATTCATAGAGAAATGAAATCTTCCCATAGAGAAAACCTAAGACTAGGTGGTTCCAAACATATAAAAGCAAAATAATACTGAGTGTTTTACCATCTCTTCCAGATAATAGGAGGGAACTCTTTCTAATTCATCTGATGAGGCTAATATTATCTTGATATCAAAGCCAGACAGAGAATTAGTAAAGATGCACATAAAACACTAACAATATAATAGCAAATTGGATCCAGCTATACATAAAAAAAAACAATGAGAGCACATCACACTCTGGAAGTGTTTTGCCAGGACTGCAAGGTTGGTTCAGTATGAAGATATCAACCCATGTAATTCTCTATATTGATAAACTAAAAAGGAAAAATTATATGGAAATCTCAACAGATGTGAAAAATTTGTGATGTGAGTCAATATACATTTCTGATTTTAAAAAGATTTCATAAATCCTAGAATTTGAAAAGACTTAAATCTGAATCAAAAACCCACAAAACCCAATAGCCAAAGTGATAGGCAATGATGAAAGCAATATTTTCCCTTATGACTGGAAATGAGACAAAGATGCCACTTTTACTATTCTTATTTAACAGTATATTAAAAATTCTGGTCAGTTCAGGATGGCAAGAAAAAAAAGAAAAGAGCTACAAATTGTGAAGAAAAAGAAACAAAGCTGTCTTTATTTGCAGGTGATTGACTGTCTACAGAGAAGAGCCTGAAGAATCTATATAAAAGAGATTAGAACTAATAGTGAATCCAGCAGTACTGAAGGATATAGTCAACATAAAATGCTAATTGCATTTGTATATACAAACAAAGGTCAATTTAAGAAAGACCACTTACAATAGCAGGAAAATGTTAAATACTTCATATAAAATTTAGTAAGGCACATGTAGATTTATATGTTAAATGCTACTAAACATTGATAAGAAAAATTAAATAAATTAATAAACAGAGTGATATCTTACACTCATGAACCAGAATATTCAATGTGGTTATGATATCAAGTCTTCCCATGTATATCTACAGATTTAACACAATACCAATCAAAGTCCCAGGAGGCATTTGTAGAAACTGATAATCTGATTCTTAAATGTATAAAGAATAATTAAGGACCCAGAATTGCCAAAATAAATTTGAAGATATAATGAGAATTCATGGTCATAGGTACAATAATTAGTAAAGTGTGAAATCAAGAAAGGATAGAGAGATGAATGGAACAGAATGGAATCGAGAGACAAACTCACAAATGAGAGTCAACTTATTTTGGACAATGGTGCCAATGTCACCTCCCATTACAGTTTGCCAAGACTATTGGAATGTAGAACGACAATAATGACAATGGCAGATTTCCATCTTTACCTCACCCTGCGTGCTGTGGGGAACTTGAACTGACTCACAGACCTAAATGCAAATGCTAAAATTATACAGCCTCTAAAATAAATCATCAGACAGTGTCCTTGTGACCTTTGCAGACATTCATGAACTTGAAATGGATGCATAGAACCCAAATTGTAGAAGAAAAAGATCATAAAAGAAAAAAGAAAAGACAAATAGAAGACTAGGCAAAAGTATTTACAAAGTACACAGTTGATGAAAGATTTGTTGCCAGAATATAGAATGAAATATTGTAGTGCACTTCACCAAAGAGATACAGATGGCAGATATGTCTTTGAAAGATGCTTTCATTAGTCACTAGGGAGATGTGCATAAAACCATATCACGACATGATACACCTCTTCTGGAACGGCAAATCAAAACAAACTCCCTGACCATGCAGACACAATGATAAGAGTGGTCAGACTTTCAGACATTGCTGCTAGAAAACAGTTTGGCTATTTCTTATGAAATTTCATGATCTAGTAATCCCATTTCTGAGTACTTTTTTCAGAAAAAATAAAAACATGTATTCAAACAACACACCAAGACCTAGATAATCTCAAACTATCATCTGTCCAATATTCAACTGGGGAATAGACAACTAATGCAAAGGAATACTACACAGCAACAAAAATGAACTAAGTATTGATACATGCAACAATATGGATGAGTCTCAAAAACAGTATGTTAAGTAGAATAAGCCAGATAGGAATGATTGAATATTATATGGTTCCATTAATATGGCATTCTTGGAAAGGTAAAACTACTAAGACAAAAGCCAGGTCTGTTGTTGCCAGGGTCTAGAAATGGAGGGTATTATCTACAAAGAGGCGAGGTGGATCTTTGAAGGATAATGAAAATATTGCATCTCTTGATTCGATGATGCTTGCATGAATATACCTGCTTTTCAAAACTCCCAGAACCAATCTTCTAAAAAAGACAGAATGTTACCCTATGCAAAGTATAACTGGAAAAAATCCAACTTAAAAAATTTCTTTACTACTATCTTTGCACTTTCTTTAAAACCAGTGGTGCCCATTCTGTGAGTTTCAATGTCTATGAGGAGGAAATGGTGTCTACACTGTGACTGTGGGCTGGTCTAGAGCAATTTCAGAAACTAAATATCATGGGTTGGGATGTAGTTCAGTGGTACCATGCCTGCTTGGCCAGCACAAGGTCCTGAGTTTGATTCCCAGTAACACCCAAAATATAGAAAAAGATCAAACTAATATTTGAAAAAAACATGTGCACCTTAAATTAATTCATCCTGGTGCATTCCTTCTTCTCACTCAACTTGACTTTTCTTTATTTATTACAGGCTTTTGATTAATATTCCTTGGGCCAATTAAGGCAATTTTAGGGCAGAAAATCTTCCTAGATATAAACTAATAACTAGATAATTTTGTGCTTTCAGAAATTTAGATGAGATGCTTATATTTTGTTGATCATAGTAGATTTTTTTTTTCTGACTGCAGAAACAACAGCAACAAATTAATATATAAATCAGTATGTACCTACTCGTATAAAATTGGAGCGAACAGAAACAGTATCTTCAAAATCAACATTTAATGGTTTAAAATATTACCTTTCAACTCCAAATGCACCCTTTTCCCATTTTAATATCTTTGGAATATGGAAGCTTCTTGTATGGATTGAAGTGTTGGCATCTCTTTCTACCAGCCAGGTAGCAGTTGTATGGTTATTGTTCTTCCTAAGTATATAGACACGTCCTAGTTTTTCACATCCACAGAATTAGATGGCTTTGGCTCATGAGTTTTTGGTGTTGGCCAGAATCTTTCCTTGGTCCTAGAAAAGTCAAGAATTAAAGCTTACAGAATGGGTATTGGTGGAAGAAAATACTAGAGGCCATTATGAAACCTTCTTCAAAAAATCTGCCCTATCATTTACATTCTTGACGTCTTTCAGTATGATATTTCATAGAAAAGCATAGATAAAACCAACTCTGAATCCAAAGAGAACTCAAAGGTTTGAAACCTGAACGGGAAGAAATTGGAGGAATTCTTTGAGTTATTTATCTCACTCAATTGCTTTCCATCACACCCAAAAAAATCAATTTAAAGAGCAAAGAATTTATTTTGGTTTATGGTTTCAGAGACATTAGTCTATGGATGCTGGTGCCATTGTATCCAGGGTTGTGGTGAGAAAGATGTAGAGGAAAGCTGCCTACCTTTTTTGTGGCCAGAAAGAGGTAGTGAGGAGAGAGAGAGACAAAGACAGAGACAGACAGAAATAGAGGCAGAGACAGAAACATAACAAAGAAAAAGCACAGAGGAATGAGATATACCTTTCTAGGTTACACTCCCAGTAACTTACTTCAACCAGTAACCAGTAACAGCTTCTAATAGCTCATTCAACTATGAGCTCATCAGTGGATTAGCTAATTGTGAGGTTAGGACACTCCGATGATCCAGTCACCTTCCAAAATCCCTACCCTTGGACATCTGAGCCTTTAGGAAATATTTTTGATTCAAACCATAACATTTGATTTTTGTTTTTATGCACGCAGACAGCGATATATAATAAAATATATGCATTAATAAGCCTAAGAGAATTCTCTTTAAAGAAAAATTCTAACTGATAGGAAAATATCATGTCATAGCTTTTGTTTTTATGATGCTAAAGATAGAATTTAAGGTCTTGACCAAGCTAACCAACTGGCCCACCAATCAACCATGCCCAATTCCTGTAGGTATAATAACTTTTTCTTTAGTTATGGAACACAAGATTTATAATCATCTACGTCTTCAATTTGATCAAAGATAGAATTTTCTTCATTTTCCTATGCATTTATAAAATTTTTTGGTAACCTTACTAGAAAAGATATAATAGGCTAAAAGAATCCTGCATATCTTTGAAGTTTTTTTCAGAACCATTTAAGAATAAACTGAGATATTGCTAAAGAGTAATCCTAATTAGTTAAGTATTTCCTGAGAAGAGTGATATTTTCTTAGCTACCCACAGTACAACCAACCAATCAAGAACTGTAACACTGAGAGACCCGGATACCTAATCTAACACTCTACATCCAGATCTCATCAATTAGCCCAATAATGCACTTTAGAGCTGTTTTTCTCCCGGAACAGGATGCAATCCAGGGTCACACATCACATGTAGTTTGTCATATCTCTTTGGCTCCCTGTAATAGGGAGCAGTTCCTCATCCTTTTCTCTTCTTTCCTGATGTTGATATTTATTTATATTATACACCAGTTACTTTGAAAAATATCTTCTGATTTTAATTTTCCTGTTGCTTTCTCATGATTACTTTAAGCTCTTATGTTTCTGGCTATGAACAATACAAGTGCTTGTGTTCCTCTCAGCATCATTGTAGAAGGTACATAATGTTCCTGTCTCAGTATCAAGGATGCCAATTTGGATCATTTGGTTAAGATTGTGTATTTTTCATATGCATTTTTATGTAACAGTGTTTAGATGATATGCGAAAGGCTGAATTCATCTGTCTTAAAGGCACAATAATTTGTTCACTAAAAGACCTCCGTACTTATTATTGAAAAAGAACAAAGTCTAAAGTGTTTAAATGCAACTGAGATCGAACTCAGTTCATCTTGTAAAAGTGGGGCTTGAGTTTTCTTGAGACGTTCGCCATGGTGACACAGGCTCCTTTGTACATCTTCTGTGGGGAGCCTATGGTGTAGCACATAGTAGGTGCTCAGTCAACATGTTTAGGGTTCCATGGTGATTGCTAAATATGTCACTCAGCATGTCACTGAGGGGACAAAATTCATGGAGAAAAAATGATATCAAATCATTTTCCTTCCTTTTGCCTCTAGAGTCTTTTTTATGAAAATATATTCACCTCTACCCACTTAGCAATATAGTAGTTTTTATTTTAGAAAGCAAATATTCCTTTGTGTTGGTGTAATGTCCATTCTCATCTCATTTTCCTTGACTACTCATAACCTTGAAAAATGTAGATTTGAAGATAACTTTAAGAGCTTAGATCTTCGGAAGTAAAGCCTTTGAGCTCTGAAAAATTAAATTCAATTTGCCAATCTGCAGTTTCCTATAATTTAGCTAAATGTACTTTCCTACTTAAAATATTAGCTTCTAGGAAAGATACATATTGTCAACAGTGAGCATGAACTGGCTTGGGAAGATGGTTGTGTGGTTAGTGTTCTTACTTTTGGTGCTGGGGATGGAACCCAGGGCCTTACCCAGGCGAGGCAAGTGCTGGACCACTCAGCTCTGCTTCCAGCCAGAGCTGGTGTCCATTTAGGAGAATGAGTCCTCAGGCCCATGCTGGTGGCCTCTGGGCAGCGTCCCTGGAGCTCCCTCTCTGGTGGAACCTCTAACGCAGGCCATCTTGCAACCAGTCTTGGAGGCTTGGACGCCTGCTCTGAGAACAGGTGGGCCAGACAGGGGAAGAACTCCTTCCACTCCTTGCATCCTCTCTGGGACTTTTAAAGCTTTTTTTCCCCCAGTACTGAGCCAATACTTGAACTCTGAACTCATAACCTTTCCACTGAGCAACATCTCTAGTCTTTTAATTATTTTTCTTTTTGTTAAAGACAGGCTCTCACAAAGTTGCCCAGGCTGGATTTGAACTTGTGATCCTCCTGCTTCAGCTTCCCAGAGTACCCAGAGTCTCCATGGTATTTCATGGGCGCTCTGGCCATTCCCTGTACTGCTTGCTTCTGTTTTTACTAAGCAGTCTTCACTTCTTTCAGTGAGTCCAGCAAAGCCAGCTAGGTCTAGATGCCCTGTGGCCTCTGCTCCCACGACAGCCAAGAAAATCTGTCTTTCCATGTAATAAAAAGTAACTAAGGACAATTATGGCCAGCCTTCGGTATGGTGAGATGCCTATCCTGTCCCATGCACCTTCTTTCTCAGCGCCCTGGGGAGCTGTGAGGTAATAAGGAGATGAGAAAGGGGTCCTGGGCCACCCTCTGGTCTGGTCCTCTTATTTTTGCCTGGGGAGGGTGGGGACAGTAACTTTTTGAGACACTTTCCTCTCCATCTCAATAGTGCAGTTCACATTGCAAATTCCAGACTGTCCTGTCTGCTGTGTGCTTGCCTGGGAGTTGGGGGAATGGGGCCCTGGAGAGAGGGAGAGGCCCAGCTCTGAGCTCTCAGCCCCTGCTCGGCACCCTCGGCTGGCCGTTCTGTGTGTTTTGGGGCAGTAAGCAGGCCGCAGCAGTCACCGTGACAGTCAGTGCAGCCTTCAGACTGCCATATGCCCCCTGGGAGTTAAACACAAGCCCCACACTAGCCTGTATGCTTTGCAAATGAATTTAATTCATTATGAAAGAAATACAAATATATTCACTAGAGAAATTCTAGAAAACATAAATGTACCAAAATGGCTGCGGAGTTTCCCCTTCATTTCTACTGACGCACAGCCATGTATTTTCCATTGTTGCGGCTTGCCTTTTGCTCTTTAACATTAAGCAGTCTCTCTCACGGATTAATTTCGCTTTGTGTTATGTTCATGCACTGTCACTATCACCCTCACTGGCCACCTTGCTTGGTGTTAATACAGGTCGGCTTCTGGGCCTTGCCGTTCAGTGGGAGCCCGTGGGAGTCCGGATGTCACTGAGCACACACGGCCTCAGATCTTCTTGGGGTCTCTGAGCTGCCGGAACCAGAGACCCAAGCAGGCAATGATTTGGCCGTTCGGAGGAATCTTAAATCAGCTCAAGCCGATTTCTTAGCAGGCAACAGTTCTTATCTGTTGGGTTGAGTTCTTGTTTTCCTTAGGATGCGACTCCCACCCGCCTGCGTCTCTCCGTGGGGAGTGGAGTAGAGGCCCCTCTGCGCGCTATGCACGCTGTAGACTGGAGGGAGGACTCTCTGCTCCGGCTTGTTTACCTCTGAGGCAGAGCCTCTTGCCATGTGGCCGGACGCCCACGCAGCCTTTTAATAGCTTGGAAGGACAGGCTGTGCTGAAGGATGCTGCTGAGAAGGTCCTGAGAAGCAGCTTATTATTTCGGTTTGAAGGTGTCTGATCTCCACTGTTTACAGCCAGAGGCAAGAATTCGATCACTAACTGCATAAAAATGCAGCACCGGAAATAAATGCAGCTACCGGAAATATTGAAAGTTCGTTTAATTATCTCCAGCAGAAAGGAGGAGAGTAAAATCTATGTGAAACTCAGTTTGACCACAGGCTGTGGGTGGCTTCAGCTTTACTGTGGGCCGTAAGCAAAGGCCCTCAACTGCACGGGGCCCTGGCGTCTGCTATGAATGAGTGCGTGCTCGCTTTTCCTTCCTTCCTTCCTTCCTTTTTTCTCCTTGTTCTTCCTCCTCCATCCTCTTCTTGTGCTTTTCTCTCCACCCTCTTCTTTTCCTCCTTCTCTTCTTCTTCCTCTGCTGTCTCTCTGGATTTTACTTCATTGCTATTAAGTTTTAAACATACCCCTGCATAAGACAGATGCTTTACCATTTTAACCCTTTTGAACTGTTCGTTTCAGTGGCATTAGGTACAGTTGCCCTGGTTGCGCAACCATCTCCACCACCATTTCCGTCTGTGAACTGGACTGCTGTGGACAGCTTATGTAAGTGAGACCACCCAGTATTCTTCCCTTGAGGGACCAACACTGCATCCACTATAATGTCTTCAAGGCTAATCTATGCTAATTCCTTTCATTTTCCAAGCCGAGTGGTATTCTGCTGTTTGCCCTCCCCCATTTTCTCTGCCCATTCTTTGCCTGTTGGCTATGCCGTTCTCACCTTCTGGCTAGTATTAATAATGCTGTTATTAGCATGGGTATATCTATTCAGTGGCTCTGCCCTGCAGTAGTAGGAATTGAACCTAGGGGCTTTGTACTGAGTTCCATTTCCACCCTTTTTTATTTTCAATAATTTTGGGCATGGTGCTTTTATCTTCTCCAGAATAGATGGAATCACTCTCCAGCGGGTCTTTGGAGTCTGGCTTCTTGCACTCAGCGTAATGCTTCCAGGAACAATGTGTTGTATGTTACCGCTGATAGGAGTGCTGTGGCCCAGGCCTCTAGGAAGACAGACAAATTTAACAAAGAGGGTTTCACTAAGTTGCTACATTGCCCAGACTAAGCTGGAATTTGAGATCCTCTTGACTCAGCTCCCAGACTGCTGGTATAACAGGTGTGTACCCACCATGCTTGGCTTGGTTTTCCATTATTTTTTCCAATTTTTTCCAGAAATGAGGTTGCTAGATCTCATGGCCATTCTATGTTTAATATTTTGAAGACTCACCATATTCTGTTGTCCACGGAAACCACACCATTTTACATTCCTACCAGCAATGCGCGAGTTTCCAGTTTCTCCACCTTGTCACCATTGTCCTTCCTGCTCTTTGATCCATCCTGTTGGGTAGGTACTCAGTGGTGTCTTGCAGTGGCTTTGATGGATGTCATCTTTTGCACTTGTGTGCCCCTGGCCTTGTCATCCCAAAGTCCCTTGGTACATTCTTGATCTCTTCTGGCTGCTCAAGTCCTCACATTGCTTTACAGCAAGGTTCTCCAAACTGAGCAACTCCTTGTTTTCACAGCATGTGGGGCTCACACACAAGCTAGATCCATTCCTACCTCTTCCACTTCCAAGCTGTGTGACTTCAGATGGGCCCCTCACTTTCTCTGAACTAATGTTCTCACAGTTAAAGTGAGAATCACAATATTCTTGCAATATCGAAAGATTAGAATCATGTCACTTAGTAACCACTGTATAAATGTTAGCCACTGGTGTTATTATTGTTTCCATGATCATCCGTAATGTTCATGGGTCCCAGAATTAGAATCATTAGAATGCTATCAGTGTACTAGTTAATATTTTTCTAAAAATGATTTTAATTAATATATGGTTATGATACATAATGATTATAGAAGGTTCCTTTTTTCCCACCCCAGCACCTCATATTATTTGACTTCTTGACCACAGCTCTTCTTCCTGGAATCTCAGTGCTGCCTTCCAGAATCTCTAATGACCAAAGATGCCCAGCAGTTTTTCACATACTTATTGGCCATGTGTACTGCTTTTTAGAAGAGTCTATGCATTTCAATTGCCTGTACTTTGATTAAGTCTTTTGATTTGAAACACTTCCTGGACTCTTGCCTTCCTCCTGTCCTCTCCTCCCCTCAGTCCACCTCCTCCTCCTCCCCAGGGGCTGACAGAGCTCTGTGGTAGCTGCTGGCCTCATCTGCTGCATCCCTGGGCTTTGTCTGCATCCCAGAAAAGCAAACATAACAAACACTGCCGTGTTCTGTTCTGAAATAATTTCTGTTTTTTTGAGACAGGGTCTCGCTTTGTGGTTCAGGCTGGGCCTGAGCTCAGCCTCAAACTCATATCACAGCAATCCTCCTGCCTCTGCCTCCCAGGTGCTGGGATTACAGGCGTGAGCCACCACACCCAGCACTGTGGTATGTGGTACTGATTGCTGCTAGGCCTGAGTCTCCATGCCCAGTATCGTAAGTGATTACCACCGGATCGAATCCGGGCCTTTGTGCTTGCAAGATATGTGCTGGAACCACTGATCCAGATCCCTAGCCCAACTGTGTGCAGTTATTTAATCATCCCCGTGATCACATCACATGGTGGAATGTTTCTGATGTTTCCCCAAAACATTCCCCTATGCCCTTTTCTAGTCACTAGTAGCAGCCTTCTCCAAATGTACAACTGCAGAAGATTCTGGAACAGTGCTTTTATATTTTCTAGAGTAAATGGGATCATTCTGCGGCAGGTCTTTGGAGTTTTTGCACTCACATTATGTTTCCAGGGGTAAAGTGTACATTACAACTGATAGTGGTGCCCATGGCCCTAGCACCTAGGAAGACAGTTTAGTACAAAGCTAAACATAAGTTTACTAAAGGACACAGCAAAGAAATCATATGTTTCCCTTGTGTCCATATTTGTAGTTAAATTATGCCCAATAAACTCAAAGTACAACCCATTTGTCATCAATTAGTGAACAAATGAACATTTTTGGGCATGTGTGCGCAATAGTCTTAACTCAGCAAGAAAAAAGAATGAGCTACAGTGAGCCATGGACACACAGCCACATAGATAAACTTCTCTCTTTTCTGTGTGTGACAACTAGCATTTATTAGGAGTTTGCTTCATGTTCAAGAATTTGACATGTACTGAGAGTAATCATGACCACAAGGTTATAAGTCAGAAAATTTTTTAATCTTCGTATGACAGACTAGAAAATAAAACTTTCCATTGACTTCAGGGGACTATGTCCCAGAGAAGCAAGAAAAATAGTCTATTTTCAGAGACATTTCTTTCTGTAAAGGGCCCATGGTAAGTGCTTTCAGCTCTGCAGGCTATACAGTCTTGATTACAACTACTCAACTCTCTGACTGCAACTTTTTAATTTTATCTCTTAAATTTTAATTTAATTGGTACAATTTAGATTGATATAATGATCATATTCATTGGAAAGGATGGCTATTTTCAAGAAATCAACCAACAGGGGGCCGGGGAGTTAGGTCAGTGGTTCTGGCGCCTGTCTTGCAAGTGCAAGGACCTGGGTTCGATCCCCAGTAACCACATACCATACTGGGTGTGGAGACTCATGCCCAGCAGCAACCAGTACCACATACCACAGTGCCGGTTGTGGTGGCTCACGCCTGTCATCCCAGCACTCGGGAGGCAGAGGCAGGAGGATTGCTGTGATGTGAGTTTGAGGCTGAGCTCAGGGCCAGCCTGAACTACAAAGCGAGACCCTGTCTCAAAAAAATAAATAAATAAATAAATAAACCAACAACAAATGTTAGCAAGGAGGAAGGAACACTTCTTCACTGTTGCTGGGACTGAAGACTGGTACATTCACTGTAGAAATCAGTGTGGAAATTTCTCAAAAAACTGGAATTACAGGTTCCATTTGACCCAGCTATTCCTCTGCTAGATTTCTTCCCAAAAGAATTAAAAACACTATATTATCATGATATATGTGCACCCATGTTTATAGCAACAGTTGGTAATAGACAAATCTTGGAAAAAACCCAGATGTTCATCAGTCAACGAATGGATAAAGAAAATGTGATTTTTCTATACAATGGAGTATTACTCAACCATAAAGGAGGTAAACTTGAGACATTTATAACTAAATGTATGCACTTTGAAGCGATCTCTTAACTGAAATAAACCAGACACATTTATCACATTGTCACTCTGGTGTACAAAACTGAAAATGTAAATATGGGTCAAAATATATAACAGACAATGTGAAATAAGGAAAAATTGTCGAAAGAGAAGGGGAACTAGAGAGAGGAAAGGAAAAGAAAAAAGGGAAAAATGAGAAAAGGAAAATATAGAAATGAGGCTTTTGAAAATAAGGAAGGGGAAGAGAGACGGGAGGGGAGGAGAATGTGGAAAAGGGATTCAAAATACATGATACACACGATGAGGTACAAATTCTCATGGCATTTTAAACAGTTTTTGTTTCATTGAACCAGTGGATGCCTGTTGTGAAGAGTCAAACTCTACAGACTTGTGAGGAAAAGGGTGGCCAGTGTTCACAAGGGGAGATACTTTCCGCTCGAGTTTGTATTTGTGCACATGCGCACTGGCCTCTGCGGTGGGTCAGGCCATGTTGCCGATTCCATCTTTGTTAACTACACACTGCTGCAGCTACAGGAGAGCAGTCACTGTTTCCTTGTTTTGTCTGACAAATCCTGGCTGGCAGGGGCCTCCAGGGGTCTGCACCAGATGTCCTGAGAGCACGTGGCACAGAGGTCACTCCCAAGTGACTTTGTCATCGCCATCAGTTGAAGGCAGCAGCCCTCTCTCTTCTCACGACTTGGCTGCGCTGTTGCTAACACTGTCGACTTTCGCTAGTTTTCCTTTCTGCTGTGGGACCCTTTGTGGAAGAGAACACCTTTTCACATGCGTGTGCTGGCCAGTTTCATTTCTTTTCTTAGGAATCACCTGCTTATAGCATTTACTCACTTTCCTATTGGGTCAGTCTGTTTTCTCATCAATTTATGAACTTTTGGCATATTTCATACATTCTGGAAATGCTTTGATCAGTAAAAATTTTATTTGAGGGGAGCTCTCAACTATTCCTTGTAGTTTTTCAGTTTTAAATATCTCTCTCCTTTAAGGGCTTCCTAATTGTATTGCAATATTTTAAATTATTTCCTTTTTATATTTAGACATTTATTTATCTGCAATAAGGTAGTAGGTTTGGCCAAAATCTTCCTGTTCTCATGTATACTATGTATTTTGAATTCCTTTTCCACACTCCCCTGTCCTCCTCTTTCTCTTCTAAATGAGACCTTATCATGTACTCAATTCCTGTACCGAGATTCACTCTGTTTGCTTTTCCCATGCCAATAATGCATGGCTTTGATTTCGGTAGTGCAGTCATGTTGTTGTCTGGTTGTGTCCTCACTCAGAGGAGCTGGTGATATGTGGGCTCCCGGGCAGTGTGTGGACGGGGCTGAACCCTGAGCTCAGGGGCCCATCTGGGCTCTGATTCCCCACCCCATGCCTGTGAGAAGCCAAGCTCAGTTCTGGACTCTGGAACAACTCAACCCCATATTTTATTTCACAACTGTGTTCTGATTCTGAGAAGATTTAGAAATGGTTTCTCAGTGTCACTATTTTTGTTAGATTTCCCAATGGGATTGTGGAGGGGGGTGGGGACACAAATGTGGCCGCAGGCTGCTAGCCTCCCCAGACCAGGTGTGCCTGAGTGAACAGCACTCGGATGGTTGCTGAGTGGATGCTGCTTCCCACACAGAAACACAAACAGGAACTGAGTGCGGACAGACAGCAGCTCTGCAGTGCCTGGCCACGGACCACCCCTGGGATGACAGACAGGCACTGTGGAGTAACCACAAGAGGCAACTAGCTCACAGAGGCAGGTTCTGCTGTGGAAAAGGTCCCAGGGCTGAAAGCAAGGGCTAAATCAACGGCCTGGGTCTCCCTCAGGAAAGCTTGGGGACTGTGTGTGAGTGACAGAGGACAAACCAGCATCTTCGCTCTTGCTGCAGGTGTGTTAGCCTGCTGAGGTGCCTCTGCTCCTCTTTCCAGGATCTGTGGACTCCTGGTACACTCTCACTTCCTTTGGGCTCTTTGTCCCCAGACCTCAGCTGTCACATTGTCCATGCACCTTTCCCGGTGTTTGCGGGTCAGTGTGTTCCACCCCTTAATGTGTCATCATTCCCATCATGCCTTGTGGCAACTATTGCATAACCTTTTAACTGGCTGCATTATACTTCTTTCTGTGATATTAAT
>PVIR01017155.1:0-35441 GCA_004026965.1 Petromus typicus
ACTGGGCTGCTATAAACATGGGTGCACATATGTCACTGTGATAAGAGTCTTTTAATTCTTGTGTGTATATACCTAGCAGGGCAATGGCCGGGTCAAATGGGACCATCAATCCTAGCTTTTTGAGGCTTCTCCAAACTGATCTCCACAGGGGTTGTACGAGTCTACAGTCCCACCAACAGTGGAGAAGGGTTCCTTCTTCCCCTGGAGTATATCTTTAGAGTAAAGGTCTTTACTTTTTGAGAGACCATGAGAGCAGGTTACCTAGCAGATCGGAAACTTTTCCACTCCGTTCTCCTGTAGCTTTCCTGAACTGTCCTCAAATAGGAGGCTGAGAATTTTTGTCCATTTTCAATTGTTTTTGTCAGGTTGGTCCACTGAACCCTCCGTTGTCAGAAGTGACTAGACGAAATGGGGATGATTTTTCTGGCAATTTATTGGCTCTCTGCCTCTTATAATTATCAGAAATCTCTTTGCCTTCCTTTCTTTTCTTCAGAGTTTTTGTTTCCTACATTCCCTTTGCATCCAACTTGTGCCCTGATATTATGAGGATACATTTTTTACCATATTTATTAGCAACATTGCCCTTGGATTAAGTTTTTAATATGCTGTTTCTATTTTTTACAGGAATGCAGGGAAACAAAAAATCTATGCTGTCTCCACTATCTTCTTGTCAAAGGGCAACAATTACTGTGTTTCCTTATTTTGACTTTCACCCTCAAATTCTACTCCCGACCCAGAGTGGGACTTCTAAAACTAGGTTAGACCATATTTACTGAAAACTTCCATGGATTTTTATCTAATTCATAGAAAATATAAGACCCTTGTCAACAGTAAGGCCTTCCATGATATGGCCACTCGTCTTCCTCTTCCCTTCTTTCCTGCTGCTCTCCTCTTTGCTCACTTTACCTATTCTTTCCTCCAAAACCTATCTAGCATTTCCACAGTAGGAGGCTTTGCATCTGCTGCTCCTCTATCTTGAGTTATCTTCCCCATGAGAGCTATTTGGTCTTCTCCCTCACTTGCTTCTGGTCTTTTCTGAAATGTAACATTTCCTGTAAAGCCTTCTATGCCCATTTGATATGAAATGGTTCACTCCATGACATTTTCTTTGCTCTTCACTTTCCATTCCTTAATGCTTATCTCTTTTTAATTTACAGTACATTTTACTTACCGTCTTATTCATTGTCTCTCTCTTTGATATACAAAGGTTGATACTTATTTGGTTTATTGCCATACTTCCAGCAGGGAGAATAATTCCTCATATAGAATGATTACACAATAAACAATTAGATAATTCATTAAGAAGGGCAAGAAAATAGGAAAATTGTGCTATGAAAGTTCAGAACACGGTATGGTTGTATCTGGCTAGGAGTAGGAGACGGAGCAAAAGCAATAACTGGCTTTGAACTAGTTCTGAAAAGAGAAACAGAATTCAAACAAGTGTGTCTACTGTTGTGACTTCACAGAAGCCTGAATTTATTTCAAACAGGTATGTGACATGTTAAAGCAGTAGAAGTGTTGGAGGGATAAGGCAGATGATGTTGCTAAGGCAATACCAAGTTTGAATGTTAATGATTTGGAAGGTGCTGGATCTACATGTGTTGAAAGATGATGTTAAGTTTGGGTTGGTTAATTTTGAATCTTTAGTGTTCTTGGTTTCAAGAATCAATCCAGTTCTGGCCATCATAAGGACAAGGAAAATTTTGGGGAGAGATCAGGACTGACAGAATTGCTGGGAAGTTTGTAGTGTTGAGAGCAGACTGAGAGAAACTACTGCAAAGGGCTTGGGTCAGGAACAACATGGCATCACTCACTCTGAAGTAAATATTAGCCCTCCGTCTGTCCAATACATTTATCCACTTCCTTTTGTCAGTGGAAATTCGACTTGTTTTCAGGTTTTTGCTACTACGTACAGTGCTGTAATGGACTTTGATATATATGTTTTTGGTATAGATGCACAAGCTTTTTATGGAGCTGAATTGGCAGGGCATCAGCATGTTTTTCAAAGTGATTATACCAATTACCTCCCCACAAGATTGTCTAAATGTTCTTTCGCTCCATGTCCTCATCCACCTTTTATATATTTTTAAAAGTTTATTTTAAAATTTGCATATGGTAATATTTACTCTTGTAAATTGCTATACTGGATGGTTTCTTTTATTTATTTATTTTTTTTTGAGACAGGGTCTCCACTTTGTAGTTCAGGCTGGCCCTGAGTTCAGCCTCCAACTCACATCACAGCAATCCTCCTGCCTCTGCCTCCTGAGTGTTGGGGTTACAGGCGTGAGCCACCACGCCCAGCACTGTGATATGTGGTGCTGATTGCTGCTGGGGTGAGTCTCCACACCCAGTACTGTATGTTTCTAACAAATGCCTACAGCCATGTGTGGACCCACTAACACAAGCACCATACAGAAGAGTTCCATCACCCCAGAATATTCCCCTCCCCTCCCCTTGGTTGTCTGTCTCTAACCTATCTCTAGGTTGTGGCAGAAAGGATCTGATTTTGCTTTTTTCCATGCTATATAAATGCTATCCTACAAAGCCTTGTGGGTCTGGTCTTTCTTCCTCAGCAAGGTGTTTGGAATTCGTAGATTTGTTGTGGATATCAGTAGTGCTTTCTTGTTTATTCTTCTGTCGTATTCATCTAGACATAGCGTAGCTTGTTTCCCCATTCCTTCTGTGAGGGTGATTTGGGTTGTTTCCATTGTGGTAATTATGAATAGAGCTGCTCATAATATGTGTGTACAAGTTTTCACTTCTCTTGGTAAATATCTACAAAAAGAAGTGTTAGGTCACTTGGTAAGTATTTTTAACTTTATAAGAAACTGATGATGTTTTCCAGAGTAGATATGTGACACTTCTTTGTGCAGCAACAAGAGTTCTAGTTGGTTTGGATTTTTATTCTCACATGGTATTTTAATTTTTTAAAAGTCATTCTAGTAGATAGGTAGTAATATCTCATTATGGTTTTGCATTCCTCTATGACAAAGGTGAATAAATCTTTCCATATTTACTTGTCATTCAAACTTCTTAGATAAAACTATCAGATATGTTTGTAAAAGAAGAATCTGGGTAAATGTAAACATATCTTATAAAATTAATAAGTGTAAAATTAAATGTACATTGATAAGTGTATATGTATCTACCTAAAGATACATATGAGTGATAGTTGAGAGTGAGAAAAATCTAGATTCTAGTGCCTGCATCAATTAGATATTTAGGTGGCAGAAGAAAGCTTCATGGTGAAGAGTAAAACATTAGATTTTAGAGAAGTTAAGGAAAAGCAAAATTAGAAGAAACTAACAGAAACAATAAGTTGAAAGACAAGAAATATGGTTAGAGAGCTGGTGTCAGTGAGCTAGAGAAGAATTTCAAAGTGTTGACAATTCCTATGGCACAGTCAGGCCAGGGAGTGAATGTGGGGAATGGAGATAAAAATGTACAAGGTTTAGGAGATCTAGATTTTTAAGGTGAAGGATAAAACAGTTGAAAAATATGGAGTTGAAGAAACCAAAGACATGAGCAGAGGATGAGATAGGAACATTTTGAGGGTGTTGGATCACCGAGGAAGGAAGAAGTTAGTGTTATTGCCAGATGTGAATGTGAGCCTCACGGGTTCAGATTACAATGCCCAGTGTAATCCATTCTTTCCTGCTTCTTCCAACGTTCTCTTTATATTTATGCAGATACTTTCACAGAACTATTAATACCCAAAATGGCAACCAAGGAGGTGTTAATACTGTTCTCATATTTATTGATGTTCTATAGGATGGAAATTTAAATCTCTCCTAAGACTGACTCCAGCATGTAAAGAAATTCAGTATTGACATCCAGATCACAAATGATGGGTGTTACACGATGACAGCACCCGACAGCTGCTCTACTGGAAACTCTTGGCCCTGTTGTGCTCCTCACTCTAGTGCCTTCAGCTACCTTGTCATGTCTTTGAAGAGCTAGATGTTTATACAGAATACACTATTTGTCACAATATTCTGATCCATTGTGATCCTCAGATGTATTAACTTCTAAATGATTCAAATGCAATTGCATTTAAAGATGTATATTTTGTAATTTTTTTGGATAACCTTTTTCATTTTCATATTTCCCTGATTTATGATTACACAATGACATTACAATACATGTTTTTATATATAACTATTAGTTTAAATTTCTGAGATTATATGCCCAGGGAAAACTACTGACAATATAACAATCAAGTTAATTGGTAAAAAAGTTTTTTGAGCATTTCTGGAATGTGTTATCAATTGCTTTCCACAATATGCTTACTGTGTTAGTGCCTCATTTTTCACTGGTGCATGGCATGTCAGGTCTCCAGAATTTCTAGTAATTTGCTGACTTCTTTATTAATTAATGTGATATTTATTGAGCTCTACCTATATTGGGGATGACAAGCTTAGCTTGTTCTACATTATCATATAGAATTCATATTGGATTTCCTGTCTTACTCTTACTTTTCTTCTTTTACTCTCACAACATTCAAATATTGGTACTACTTGCTTGCCTTACCAAAACTATGAAAACATTCTTATTTTCTTAGCTGTAGTCAAGAATTATTTAAGGTTCTGTTATTCTTTAACAGTGTTTGGATCTTGTTCAAGGTTGCAATATCTTCTCTTGACTCTCTGAAGATATTAATGACAGTCTTGGGATTTTTTTTCCCCTTCTTGCTTTCTGTTTCTCCCAGTGGATTTTCTCCTGTTATTTGTTTTGATTTCTGCCTTTCATATTAGAGATTTTCCTTAACTGCCTAGTTTTCCTTGTCTAATTATATTCAAGAATAAGACATAAATAATAACAGTAAACAACTATAGCAGGCAATCTATTTCAGGCCTTGTTCTAAGTACTTTACATTCAATCTTCAAAATTATTCCATAAAATAGATTCCCTAGTTACTTACATTTTGTAGGTTAGGTACGAGAGGTTAGTAGGTTGCCAGAGGCCTTGTGTCCAATAGATGGCGGAGCTAGGGACTGCTGTCAAGAGGATTTCCGATCTCTCCCTGTGCACACGGCCCCCACGCCCTAGTGTCTGCCTCCAGATGTTTTGCAGAATAGTCACAGATAGGGTGGTACTCGATGTCTTTTCTCTTGACTCCATTAGATTCTGTCATGCAGACCCTGTGTACCAGCCAGGATTGTGAGAAGCTACATGGCAGAGAAGACTGCAGGTGTCATCACTCAGCACAAGAAGCTCTCCTTACTTTATTTCCCCTAGTATTATGACAGCACTTGTCATAGCTTAGCTTGCTGTCATGCTTTTCACTGACCTGTAGGGTTTTCCTTGTCAGAAAACAAAGCTGACTTGTGTGTGTGTGTGTGTGTGTGTGTGTGTGTGTGTGTGTGTGTGATACTAGCAACTGAACCCAGGGCCTTTGTATGCAGGTACATATCAAATCAAGCCCTTTTATTTTTTAATTTGAGACAGGGTCATGCTAAGTAGCTAAGTTGCCCGGGGCTGGACTTGCTACTCATGCTTCATGCTCCCAGAGCATGCTGGTAACAGGCATGTGATACCATGCCCACAAGTCTGATCTTTTGAAGAGGGCAGTGCCTTCTCAGGGCTGAGAGAGGAGGTTGTTTGACAGTGTAACTACTTCTTTGTTTTAAAATAACTTTATTATGATGCAGTTCATCTCCTTTAATGTAGAATTCTGTGGCTTAAAGTTTATTGACAGAAATGTGTGAACATGACCATAATTGATTTTAGAATGTTTTTGTCCCCCTAGAAAACAGAACCTTGCAGCCATTAAGAGTCACTTGTTAGTGTCCCTTGCCTCACCCCAGCACTAGATGATACTACTATACAGTACTTTCCATCTAGATTTGTGCATTCTAAACATCTCAGGGACGTGAGATCATACAATATGCAACTTTTTAAAAATCTTTATTGGTACATTAAATATACACATCATGATTGCACTCCATAATGGGGATTTGTACCAGTATAAGACACAACTTAATTCTCATTTTTTCCCATAGCACTACCCACCTTACCACCCCCCTATATACATAAAATTTGTTTCCTTACTTTTTTGTTACAATTTCAAACAATATGCAACTTTTTTTCCCCAGTCAGTTACTAGGGTTACTTTCAAGTTTTGTTAATATGTTAATGTGTATCAATACTTTATTTCTTGTTCATGGCTGAGTGATAGTCTGTATGTGGATGGAACACTTGCTGTTCATCTATTCATTGGTTGATGAGTGTATTGGCTACTTCTACTTTTAGACTGTATGAATATGCGTCCATGAACGTTCATACACATCTGTCTGTGAGGACATTCATTTCTAGGTCATTTGGAAGTGAAATTGCCGGGTTATATGGTAACTCTGGATTTGCTCATTGGAGGAGCCACTACATTATTTTTCAGTGATGCTCCATTTCACATTTACAGTGGATGAGGGCTCCAGTTTTGCTTATGGTTAGCTCATTTGCACTAAAATTTAATGAGTTTCACTGTAACATTTCTACTCATGAATGTATTGGCTTTGATTATGCCCACCCTTCCTTCTATTCCTTTTTTGCCTCCCTTCCCTCTTCTTGCCCAGTCCCGTTCCCATTGACGATACCAGTTTCTATTTACTTCTCAAACAGATATTCATTCAGCACTTAAACCCTGCCTTCCAGGGTGCTGCCTGAGTTATTTGGAGGCTTGGCATGCAACTGTATACATTTCTACTCTGCAAAATTTTGTGCTGATATCTCTTCCTCATTTTTTTCTTCTTTGTGAATATACGTCTTTAAATCAAATTACATTCAGTGAGGTTCTAGGATGTATTGAAGTTTTTGTTCACCCTGCCATTTTAAACCCCAAACCTCTTGTTTCATATAAATTTAATGCATTTTATCAAAAGCAACATTTAGGACAGTCTCATTTTGTGAGGTGTTCTCTAGAATCCTATCTTTTCCCTTTTGATGCTTTCCTATATTTTTCTCTTGCATATATATGTGAATACACACACACACACACACACACACATGCCTACCCTTTTTTCATCCCATCTTTACAAGTAGAGATAGAAGTTTGGCCTATTGTTCACTCAGTATTAACAATATTTGTTTCTGGGTGGTTGTGGGGGGGTTTGAGGGAAAATTCTTTGATTTATAATACTTTCTGTATTTCTTGCTGTCTAGAAAAATGATAAGCATAGGTCAATTTATTAACTAATCATAAAGCAATTATGTTAAAACAGCAAAATTTGATGTCATGGATATTAAATGAGTAGAATGTCCCAAAGTGTATATGGATAATGACGTCAAATACAGCAGAAAAGTTGACGAGGATAAAGCTTTGTAAAGGTATAATTATTCCTCCAATTGTAGACTCTGCATTCTTGTTTCTTTTGAAAACTTTTATTTTGATCTCAGAGGGCATCAAATGTATGTTCTACATAGTCCATGTAGCACTTAAAACACAATGAGTAACAAGATACTTGTTGAGGCCTCTGTGAGAGTCATGTGCAACTTTCTCTTATAAATTTGTCATTCTGAAAATAGCCTAGAAATCACATAGAGGAAAAAAGTTCTCATGTAAAAATCTTGGTAATATTATGGAGACAAATGCTGGTATGAATGATCATGTCTTGAACCTTGTGTGCTAATAGATAAATGTTAACTAGAAGAAGAAATTCAATACTATCCACTTAGGAAACTTGCTGCTCCAAGGAGAGGATAAAATGAAGCTCAGTAGGAAAAAGAAACAAATGAAAACAAGGTTATTTGTTAAGAATGAACTTCACCCCTCAAATTGAACTAGTATGTAGGATCACATTTTTCCAGTTCTGAGTTCTGTGCTTAAGAAAGTCAAATAGCGTCATCCCCTACTAGCTGATAGGCAGATGGTAGGAGTTCACTGCCCCATACATGTCTTTTGAAATCCAAATTTCCATCCTGCTCACACTGATTAAGAGCAGATCCACTCTTCCTCTTACTTTATTTCATCATTCTTTCCTTGTTTCTGTATGTGGGCTTTGTCGCCTCATTTTTCTCTACTTCTAGTTCCAATTACTCCCTACTCGTCAGTGAAGCAAGCTGTCACTATGACAGTAAAGGGAGGATGGTACGGGAAGCAACAGCTTCAACATTACTTGAAATCTTTTAGAAATTCCTATTGTCAGGTTGGACTTCAGACCTGCTGCATTAAAATCTGTGTGTGTGTGGGGGGGTCCAGGCATATGTATGTTTATTAGCTCTCCGAGTGACAACCAGCAGTCCACAGTATCATGCAGGGCACTTGATGAAAGTCTCTTCCTGAGTAGTGTTGGGGGACAATTTTCCATAAACTGTTCACATCTTTGCACATCTTTGGAGCAGAGGCACCATATGACCTTTGTTCTGGATTCTGTTTTCTCTGGTATGTATTTGGCAATCAGCCTTCAAAGACAGAGATTTCTTGAGGAAAATAATATATTTATTTACTGTATACTATAATTCAAGTAATTTTGCCCAGTGGTACAAGGAGTAGGTAAGCTGACTGCCCGTTATAAAAGAGTTAGCTTCCCAAAGCTCTGGGATCCTCAGCTGTTTCCTATATGACCACAGGGACAGCATCCACTGCAGCTGTTCATTGTCACTCTGGGCGACATGTCGAGGAGTGGAAAAATGATATATATGTGATATTCATGCTGTTGGCTGTGCTGCAATAAAACCTTTTGTTTCTAATCCAGGAGTCCCCTGCCCCTTGTCAGCATCTGTGAAACTGGAAGGCTTATTTGTCAGCTCGTAAGTAGGGTAAAAATCACAGACCTTTCATGGTTCTTGATAGTGACTTGAGTGGTAAAAGGCATTGTCGTTTTTTAAAAATTCAAATCTTTATTGGTACATTGTGAATACACACCATCATTGCATTCAACATTCAGAAATTGTACCAGAATATGACGTGACTTGATTCTCATTTTCCCCCTTCTACCACACACTCTCCAATCTCCCACCCCCAATATACATAAGCTTTGTTTCCTCTTTTTATTACTATCAGATTCTTTTTCCCCTCATTATTTACCCCTACACCCTCTTTCCTTTTAAATAGTTTCTTTTTAAAAAAATATTTATCGGCACATTACATATATGCATCATGATTGTACTCCATAATGGGCATTTGTACCAGGATAAGACACAACTTAATTCTCATTTTTTCCCATAGCCCTACCCACCCTACCACCCCCCTATATACATAAAACGTGTTTCCTTTCTTTTTTGTTATAATATCATTATTTTCCCCCTTCACCCTATTTTACTTTGAATATTTTCTATTTCACAATATCAACTACATATACTAGTACTCATTTACATCTTCTTTTTCTCATACCAGAGAAAAGATACGATATTTACACATCTGTGACCTATTTATTTCACTTATGAGGGTATCCTCAAGGTATGTCCATTTACGTATAAATGATTCAAACTTATCATTTTTTATGGCAGAGTAATACTCCATTCTGTAGAAGAACCACATCTTCTTTATCCAGTTTCCTGTAGATGGACAATTTTGGTAGTTTTCAAGATTTAGCTATCACAAACTGAGCTGCTATAAACACGGGTGCACACATGAGGCTGTGATATGAATCCTTTAAATTCTTTTGTGTATATACCTAGCAGAGGAATAGCAGGGTTAAATAGGACCTCCAATCCTAGCTTTTTGAGGAATCTCCACACTGATTTCTACAGAGGTTGTATGAGTCTACACTCGCACCAACAGTGGAGAAGGGTTCCTTTTTCTCCGCAGCCTTGCTTTAGTTTAGGGTATTGAATCTCTAGATGTTATCGACCAAAGCATAACATCATCTGGAAAGTAAGTTCTTAGTTATGAGCCTAATTAATTAATTTTTTCTGCCTTAATTTTATTTGATGAACTAGCATAGCAGGTCTTGAGAACAGTGAAAGATAATTTTAAGGGAGTTGAGAAGTAGGTATGTCTTAAAAGAGGTGCAAAGAAGATGGTCAGCTTCAAAAGCACCTCTAGAGTAAGAAAGGCCCGGAAGACTCACTTTCGTGCTCTCCAGTTTTGCCTGGATCTTGCTCGGCCAGAATTTGTCTCAGCTGGACACATAATGTGCACTGATTTCCTCTAATTCCCTTCCTCATTCATACTGAATCAAGGGCATCTGCTGGCAGCGCTGTGTATTCTGTTGTTTGCAAACAGCAAGTAAATATCATCCATTGTCTGAGCTTTTTGGAATGAAAGTTGTTATAACATGGGCAGTAAGAAGGTTTGCCATACAGTGAGAGAAATAAAACCAAAAAAAAGAGCTAATAAAACTGGAAATGAGACAATGAGGGAATTTCTCCCATTACCAGTGTGTACTGAAGCAACGTTGGCCCAAATCCATTCTTGGGAATTCCCTCACTTTGCTTCATGCATTTGCATATGAAATGATATACAGGTGATACAGATATATTTATTTTAAAGCATAAATTAGATACCTAAGTTGAGATGCACAACCTCAATAACCTGGAATTGAGTTTTGGGTTCATTGCACGTTCTAATTAACTGAGACCTCACCATTAAATATGAAAATCAAAATATTTGCATTATAAATTTGGACATATGGTTTGATAAATACATGTCTACTTGTACAACTACAGAAAATATGAAATTGGGACTCCCAGAAGAGCTAAAGTGCTCACCATGCAGTTAAATCCTACACCCGTAAGCCCTGTTAACATTATTAGAGAATAAAGTATGTTTAGTCCTAAAACATAGGACACAATTTATCTGTTGATACAAGGACCTCAGCGTACTATGAACAGCAATTAAAATATTTTTGAATCTTAAAATATTTTCATGAATATTCTGTACAGAATAGTACATCAGTGGTACACTTGCACAATTACTTGGTTCAGGGCTGGTACTGGAGAACAGCGAGTGGGCCCTGGGGTCAATCCCTTGCACCCAAACCAGAAATATTTTGCTCTTCCTGTAGTTGAGCTTTCAGACTCTCTGAAAGGTTTATGGAGATTTTCAATGGAGAGCTTTCTACCATGTCTAAAGATTGAAGTTGCAAATTCTTAACTTCTAATTTAGAGTCTGTAATATGAATTTCCAAAGTAAACCACAAAACAATAAAGATACTATAATAATAGTAACATTAAAAATAACATGAGTTTGACTCAGTTGAAAAGATGCAACTCTCCTCTCTACACATTCTCTCTCTGTTTTGTATATTTGCTGTCCTACCCTACACTTCTTACTCTCACCAAATCGAGCTTTTTTAAGGAAATGAGTTCAGAAGAAGCAAAGTCCTGTCTTTAATTGGTTCAATGATAGTAAACATAGAAAATTTAAGAGAATCTTTTTGACTGAGTCCACAAAAGATTTGAAGGGAAGCATGATAGTCCAGGAAAAAGCTCCCCAAATGTCTCAAGGCTAAAATCAACCACTTGTGTTACATTTGGAGTTCATGAAATATAAGATCCATATTCTGAACTTCAGAAGTCTGTACTATTTCAGTGTAATGCTTATATCTTTATGTAGAGCACATCAATAAATTTATTTACCTATTTGCCTACCTAGCATATATTCATTAGGCTCCTACTACGCAAAGCATTTGATTAATGTTAGGGTCAATGTATTAATGAGACAAACATTCCTGCTTTTGAGTAGCTTACAAATTTGTTAGGAAAACAATGATATAAATAAATTATTACTCTAAACTATGGTAAATACTACCATTAAAATATAACCAAAGTTCTGTGAAACCAAAGATAGTGTGAATATTTTATTCTGGTGGCAAGGCCCATAGAGGAGGTGACATTAGATATCTGAAAACAGGAGCCACATTCGGGATGACAGGAAGTGTAAATATAAGTTAATCATTCTGTAGTAGTAGGAACAAGAATATCGAGAGAAGCTATTTACTAGAGGCATTTCCCAAGGGCCAGACAATACATTAAACAACCAACCAAAATAATAGATATTATTTCCATCTTACTGAGATGTAGATTGGAACTTTAGGATGGAAACAGGAAATCTTTGCTGAAAAAAATAGATGACATTTTATAAGCTTTATAGATCATGATAGTGTCTCACTACCATGTTAAAATATCCTAAGAGAGATCATGTGAATGTTGTAATATTATCCTAATGACTGTCATGATGTAAGCAATTTCAGCTTTGCCTTGGAAGGAGTCAGAAGCTGTTCATATTGTTCTTCCTTCAGGAAGGTTAACCCAGCATTCAATATAAACCGTTCATTTCTACTAACTTCTCTTCATAGGGACCTAATCTCCTGTGTGAGATGGAGACATCTTCATTTATGGACTCAAATAAAAATAGCCTTTGTTTTTTCTCTTGTGCCTGAATATTACTTTTTGACTTTTAAAAATCGTTTTTTAAGGCCCAAGAGTTAGCTCAGTGGTTTCAGTGCCTGCCTTGCAAGCTCAAGGTCCTGAGCTCGATCTCCGGTAACCACACACAACATTGCCGGGCATGGAGACTCACGACCACCAGCAATGAGTCCCACATACCACAGTGCCTGGCATGGTAGCTCATGCTTGTGGTCCCAGCACTCAGGAGGCAGAGGCAGGAGGATTCCTGTGAGTTCGAGGCTTGCCTGGGCTGCATAGTGAGCTCAGGGCCAGCCTGAACTACAAAGTGAGACTCTGTCTAAAAAACAAACAAACAAACAAAAATATCCTTTTAAGTGTGAAGAACTTTTCTTGTTTGCAAATAGGCTAGCTAGCTGAACTTTAAGAGATGACCACTTCCTACTTCCTTGCATTTTTGTTTTAATTTGAATTTTTTTGGTACTTTATGAATACACATCATCATTTTGTTCAACATCAAGAATTTGTACCAGTGTATGACACAACTTAATTCTCATTTTTTTCCATTCCCCTTCCTGCCCTACAACCCCCCGCCCCCTATATACACAAGCTTTGTTTCCTTTTTTGAATTACCATCACATTATTTTCCCCTCATTACTTACCCCTACATCCCATTTCACTTTGAATATTTTCTATTTCTCAATATCTATTATATATTCTAGAACTCATTTATATCTTCATTTTCTCATACCGGAGAAAAGATACCATATTTACACACTTGTGACTTATTTATTTCACTTATGAGTATGTCCTCAAGCTATGTCCATTTGAGTATGAATGATTCAATCTTATCATTTTTAATGGCAGAATAATACTCCATTCTGTAAAAGAATGACATCTTCTTTATCCAGTCTCCAGTTGATGGGCATCTAGGTTGTATCCAAGATTTAGCTATCATAAACTGAGCTGGTATAAACATGGGTGTACGTGTGTCACTGTGATATGAATCTGAATTCTTTCACCTTGCACAGTTTTTCTTTTGCCACTCTTACAATTTCTTACAATAATCTGTATTTCACCAAATGTTTGGCGGTTTCCATGTATCTCATCAGGAAGCATCTGTTCAACTCTTAGGTTTAATTACACCTATTATAAATCCGTTTTTAATCCTTTAACTTTCTGAGGTTTCATTTACAGGTTGGGAGATCTGAGACTGGACAATTTGGTGTGTCCTCAAAAGTCACACTTGTCCAAGGGTGCAAAATCAACAAAGATTCGAGTTCAAATATTTTGACACCATATTTTCTGTTTGTTCAACAAGACCAGAGGGTCTCCTTATACATGAAATGAGACTATTTGTCCCCCAAAATGGCTAAGATAAAACTGGCACACATTAAACAACTCAAGAGAGCCAATCCCTGTATCAAAAGGATTGGTTTATCATGTGACAGGGACAAAGTTGATATTGTCTGTGGTAATCTGGGAGTGGGTTTGGTTAAGTGAGTGGCATAAGAGCAGAAAGGAACTTGCTGGATTAGAGCAATAACAGCAACAGACATATTGAGTTGTGGCTAAGCATTTGATTGGAGGGAAAAATCAAAGTTTTCCTGTCAAAAATTATTGTAGTTACTTCATGACAAATTTTTTTTCAATGCTTTGAGCTTTTCCTTGAATATGTTTTGGACTGATATTGTATGAAAATCATCAGACAAATCCTAGAAGGATAACCTGGTGACACATTTTAAACCATGTGAAAGTGCAGAAAATCAGAATAATGACTGCTTTATTTGACAGTTGGCCATGTACGAATTTTAAAAACACATAAGGTTACAGACTTAATGCAGGTTAAACAAGGTGTGTTTGATGGCGTGTGTACACCATAAAATATGATCTTACTTTGTTTTTAATTTTATCTCAGTGAATACAAGCATATTGCACATTCCATTTGCAATCATTTTTCTCTGCAGTTCATCCATTGACATGCACACACACGCGTGTGAGCAGATGTTTTCTAGTACCTTTGGCAGGAGAAGTTAGTGCCTTGTACACATCACACCTGCCATGTCATGCTTATTGATTGAACGATTCAGCTTGCTGAAAGGTACTGGGTGAGATATTAATTTTAAAATGAAAGCCTTCACATCTGCTAATGCCTGTCAGTCTCTGGAGTGACTGTGCCACTCGAGCCAATGGAAGTGGGCAGAAGCAGCCTTCATGGGTAGAGCTGACAAGTTATTTTGAGGTTGCTGAATTACCTTTATTGTCGCCCTACACATATAGGCAGACCTCTCCTTCCATTAAACTCCAGTGCTCACGATACTACTGAAAATAGCTCTAGTGGTTTTGAATCCATCTTCCTGGGTTTTCACATAGATGGAATATTTGTGGTAGTTGAGTGATAAATGGTGAGATAATGGTGTTTTACAGGCAGTGAAATGACAAGGTCAGTTTTAATTAAGCTGAGATCAACCTCAGTCTGTATCGCACACTTCTGATTAGGTTATTTCACATTAACATAAGTTTTTGGAGACTTCGCTGAAGTCAGTGGTGTTAAACACCAGCTGTGCTGGCAGAGAAGCGTGGGATATGAGAAGGAGATAGCATTCACATTGAAATTAGCACTTGGCACAATATAATTCTCTGATTGCAAACTATGTGGAGTTGCCTGTGCTAATTGGTTGATTTTATTTGAAGCAGATGTTGTTAGCTTTCCCACTAATGATCTGGAGAGAAATTCTTTTGAAAGACATGCCATGTTAGGATCTCTGCAGTATAATAAGCTAATTACAACTTTAAGTACTTGCAGTAATTAGCACAATGTGTATAAAGTGTTCCTGATCTTTTCACCCTGCCGCATTATTGTCAGGGCAGCTTGAAAAACAAAAAGGAATGCTAGCTGGATTGAGTCTCCCTGGTCTGGCCTCTTAGTTTCCCAGACTTATGCTTTAAAGAGATAATAAACGCAACTTAAATCCTTCTCTTTGAGGCATGCCAAAAAGGTTTAGGATCAACCTCTACCCTGCAACACCCAAAAAATGAAGAGTGAAATTTGCCAAACTAAATGTTACCTCAAACACATATGCCTTAAAGCTTGTGAGGTCTTCCAACATTAGCAAACTGAAGCATTTGAAGACATCATTAGCACATTTATCTCACGTTCATTTATTTCATTGTTTACCAATTCAGTGTAGGACTCAAACCTATATTTTACTTGGGAACATTGCCCTATCACACTTTCAAGTCAAAACTAACTTTCCTGTCTATTTGGAAGGCTGCGAAGGTGCTTGATATTTCTGTAAGCCTGAACTCTAGTTGCTATTTTTGAAAACCCAGTTGTTACAAATTTTGTTTATACTAATTGGTGAGAGTACAGATCTAATAGAAATAGATGTGGGGAATATGGGAAAAAAATAGAAATTTTAATTGGAAAGAAAATAATTGATAGAGACTGATCCTGAATTGCATAGCAAGCCAAGTCACAAGGTAGTAAGTGCTATATAGGAATGAATCTGACATTTGAAGCTAGTGACTAAAATTCTCATATCTCAAAGAAGAGGCTAAGTTGATCCGTAAGAACCAATTTAAAACAAAATGTCAGTATTTCAGTGATTCTTTGTGGCATTTTGAAAAAGCTTTGGAGTTTGGAGTTTTATGATCTAGTATTTGAGATGGACATTTAAAATGTGGTCATTTGTAATGGAATCTTCTACTGGGACAGGTAAATGTGTCCAAGCTTGTGTGTTTTCTCAAGGCTCATCCTTTGGTTTCAAACTCCTTCTGGAAGAGACAGAGCTTGCACACACTTCCCATTTAAAGTACCTTCAAAGAAGTCGGCTACGTCATGTCTCCTTGGGTCTAATTTCTGGAAAGTCAGTAACTTGATCTCACATTCTGACCCTGCTGCACAAATGGTGTACAAATTTTCTGTTATTTAATCTCCAGTGCTGTTGTCTCCTCTATTCTGGAATTTAAAAGAACTGATATTTCTTAGATTTCTGAATTTATATCTACTTCCAGTGAGGAAGAATTCCCCAAGATAGTCAAACTCCTACTAATTTCAGCAGGTTACATCCTAAGAGTGAAACAAAAACATCACAGCTTTAGGAAAACAAAGATCTGCCAAGGCTGATCTGAAATGATGGAAAAGGAGAGTTGTAGATTTAATATTGTAGACTGTCTTTATAAATATATTTTTATGGCTATGTAGCATTATTGATATAAGAAATAAGAAACCTACAAAATACTTTGTACTTTGCTTTTCCGTGAGTCCACAATGTTTTGAGTGTTCAGTGGGACCCAGTAAGAGATATAATTATGCTCAAGTGAAACATTCAAGACAGTTTAGAAGCAATGCTGACATTTTACACCTGGCATGACGTCTAGTATGTCTTAGGCATTAGATAAATGGTGAATGGATGAATGTTTAATCTTCATCTGGGCCAGGGATTTAGCTCAGTAGTTCTGGCGCCTGCCTTGCAAGTGCAAGGACTGAGGTTCGATCATCCGTAACCACATGCAACAATGCCGGACATGGAGACTCGCCCCCACTGGCAATCAGTGCCACATACCACAGTGCCAGGCATGGTGGCTCATGACTGTAATCCCAGCACTTGGGAGGCAGAGGCAGGAGGATTGCTGTGAGTTCGAGGCTGAGCACAGGGCCAGCCTGAACTACAAAGCGAAAGCCTGTCTCAAAAAAAAAAAAAAAATCTTTGTCACACCCTGAGGTTTTATGTGTTTCCATATCTCTGGAAACATTGTCCTTAATTGCAGCTACTCCATATGCCATATATCCTTATTTGTCTAAATACTTGAGATTCTTATAGACACTTTAATACAAAACATTAAAGCACACACTGGACATTTCAAGTTTTGCAATCTAACATCCTCACTTGGCTATAGAGAGGGTCCATTCTCCTAGTAAAGGTGACTCTGCTTGTGTGAGGCAAACCCATTTGATCATAAACCATTGCAAATCCATTGTTTTGTTAATAGAAATCCTGTGTTATTATCTTGTTCTTGTTTATTTAAGTCCAAAATTTCTATTACTCTTAGTATAATGCTATGGCCATAGAAATATAAATTTCCAGCAGTATTTTTTTTGCTTCACTATAAATAACTTGAATTTTTAAGAAGTTTGGGAAGATTAGACATTTTTAAACTATTGCTTGATGCTTAAAATATGACAGTATATATATACCTGCTATATTGGTTATTGTATTTGCTATAGATGCATATATATGTATTATATATACTACGTGCTATAGTATAGATTATCATAGGTTGATATTTATATATCTAAAAACGTATGTGCATTTGTATTTATCTATGTATATATCTGTTCAAATATCATTTTTGGTCACTCTAGGAAAGACATAACCAAATCATTATTTTAAAATTTTCTTGTGTTCTGATAACACCTATTTTGGAAAAGTCAGTAGCTAATATATGACTTTTTTCTATATTTTTAAAAATGAAAACAAAATAATTGACATATAAAAGAACATACTTTAAATCTGTTGACTTTTTCGGACTGGGGAGTTTTCGTAAAGAGAAGCCCCATGCTTTCAGGGGAGCCAGCAGATTGAGAGGCGACCTGTCCTAATGTGGGAGCAAACGGTCAGCCCTCTGTGTTCCAACATGGCCTTCTACTGTCCTGTCAAGCTTTAAAGAAATGTGCAACTCTATGTGATATGTTCTTTTAAAAATTGATTTTATTGGTACATTTTATATGTATATTATGATCACATTCAACATTGAGCATTTGACCAGTACATGACACATCTCCATTCTCATTATGTGATATATTCTTCAGATTGCTCACAGAAGTGATCATTTATTCTATTCCAGATGTGGAAAATGGGAACAAGGGGCCCTTATTTGGTTGTTGGGAAAAACATTAAAAACTAACTCTAAATTTCAGCATCAAAATACTGACATCTGATCTTTAGAGGTTACAGCAATTACATATGACAGTCTCTTTCATGTAAGGTTTTTTAAAAAAGTCAATCTCATGCCTTCATTTTTGTAATGTTATCGATCACCAGGATAGAGCTAAATAAGATCATTTTGAAGAACAGATTTTTCCTCTCATTGCCCGATACATTTCTCTCTTTTTTCCCCTACAAAAAGCTTGAAAAACAAACTCCCTGAGGAACCAGAAGCAGGAGCAAGCAGGGTGGTTTGGCTACAGCCCAGAGTAGCACAATGGGTTTTTGCTTCCTTTCTGTTCATCGTTTCCCCATTCCCTCCGAAGCACACACAAAGCTCTGCATGACTTTCTGGTTTCAGGCTCCAGTTTTACAATTTTTCCACTGTGTGTTGGGAAGAATAGAAATGCAAAATTATATCCCCTGAAACAATCATATTGTTTGGGGGGACGTAGGAAGAAGGAGAGGTACAAGGATGAGTTTTTCTTCAAAAACAGAAGGATGCTGCTCTGTGCCGCCATATCCATCCTTTGCTGCGTCATGAACCTCTCAGAAATTTTTATAACTCTTATTTAATTTTGCAAAGAAGGAGCTTAACCACTGAGAAAATTGTGCAGAGGGGAGAAAATTTCTTCCTGATGAGGGATTATGCTCAGCGGAGACACAGTCGTGTACTGTGTCACTTGTTTCTATCCGCTATTTTCACTCCCTTTGGCATGCTCCACTTCAGGGACACCCAGTAAGTCACTGGCGTGAGACTTTGGCACGACCAGAGGTGGAGAAAGGGTGATTTCAGCTCTAGTCATGGAAGGTAATGGAGTCAGAACGAAGGTTTTGATATTGCTTCAAGGAAGTTGCAAATGACTAATACCATGACTAACAGTAACGTTCAAAAGAAAAGTATAGCTCTGCACTTCAGGAAGAAAGAGTGACCTTCTTGGCTTGGAAGAGGAGGCAAGAGGGCGGACGACTCTTTTGGGAGGAAGATTTCAGAACAAATAGACCTATAATGTTGGTATTTAAATGCAATTTACTCATTCGCTTCAGCAGATAAAGTCTTAATACGTGTGTCATCTGTGGGCAGAGCCTGACGAATTATAAGCATTAATTTGTTTGAAATAATTTGAAAAAGAACAGTTTTATTAAACACTGCAGTCATCTAAGTAAAAATTAAAAATAAATCTCTTTATCTCATAAAATAATCTCTGCCTACAGATTTTTTTTTTTTTGTAATAGACTATTTTTTTAAAAAGTAGTTTTAGGTTCACAGCAAAACTAAGTACACGGTACTAAGATTTTGTTCAGACTTCCTGCTCCCACATGTAGAGTCTCCCAACTATCAACATCACCCTTCAGAGAGGTACATGACAGATTGATGGACACACATGGACACATCATTACTGCTCGAAGTCCACAGTTTACATAGGTCCCATCTTGATGTTGTGCATTGTGAGAGTTTGGAAAAATGTATAATGATTAGATCCCCAGTGATAGCATCACAGAGAGGAGTCGTACTGCTCTAGACCCTGCTCTGCCTACTCATGCCTCCCTCTACCAAATTACTGCTACATCTGTTTGTTAATGTTTAAAAGTTTAAAATATTTTGAAGGTTTTTTTTTTTTTGAAAAGAGAAATCTGGCAGTAATGGTTGCTTCAGCATTAACTACACTTCCTCAAGTGCTAGAACCAAGTAAACCGTGGCACCAGGTATGGATCTCCTCCCTACTTGCCCCATTTCACCCAAGTGCCTGTCCTCATGGTATCAGTTTCCAGTGTGGACAGTGCATGAGTAAGATGGTTTGGGGAGGAACAACCCTTATGGACCCACTTCTTTCTGTGATTCTACTTAATATCAGGCCTTAAATGTGATGAAATATGATTTGGATGTAACCATGTGTTGGTTTGTTTCCTTGGAGACTTATTTCGATGAAATGGTGTTGAACATTAAGCATGATAAAACGTTAACACTTTAGAAGTATCATTGTGAAGCAAAGATAGTTACTGGAATTTTAAGAGTAAGAATCTGTAATCATGATTGAAAACTCGTGCATATTATGTGAATTTTTATGGAAAAGGGTTCCTAATTTTTATTCTAAGACTTTTGAAGTAAATACAGTGTTTGACTCCAATATTAACTTTGAAAAAAGTAAATTTTCATTAACATTTATATCTTGATTTCACTGAAACTCATACAAGGATAGCCACATGTTTGAAGCCCAGATATTTAACCCATTCATCTTTCTCTATGTGGTCGAGATGATTACTGTCATCAATTTTATAATAAGTTTGTTATAATATGACCAGATACTTCCTGTTCCACGAGGAAGTGGAGCTTGATTTCCTACTATACTCACATTTAAGAGAGACTTAGCTACTTGTTTCTAAAGTGTGGACTAGAGAAAAGGAAAAACAGTAATTTTTTGTGGAGAAACTTGGTAACCCTGCGTCACCCAGATGATGAAAATTAATACTACTGGCAGTGTGATGTACCCTCATATATCCCCTGATATGATGTGATGAGAGGGGCACTTTGCCCTGAGACACTCTTCTTGGCCACTCTCACTTTCAGTACAGTCATGAGAGAAACATCAGACATATCAAGTTTGGAGGAGTTTCCACAGTCTCCTACTTCAGCATTCTTCAGTACGGTCAAGATTGTGAAAAATGAGGAAAAGCTGTAGACTGTCAGAGACCAGAGGAGAGTGGGTATATATATATATATATATATATATATATATATATATATATATATATATAATAGCTAAGTTCAGTATGGCATCCTGGGTTGGAATCTGGATCAAAAAGCTCTGTTATCTGCATTCTTTAATCATCCAAAAATAAGAGTTAGTTTTCATAAGCTGGTTAAATCTAAAAGATGTCTGAAGACTCAGGTCTCATTTTGTTCTTAAGTTAACCAGAAAAACGTCACCTTATTTTCATTTGATCTTACATACTAAATCCACTGCCAGAATCACTAGTGTTCTTTTACAATTTATGAGAGGCGTCATTGTCTAATGCTTTTGAATTGGGCCTCCTGGGCCCAGACTACTGAGGTTTGAAGACAGAGTATACCACTTAAGTAATTACCAGTTAGGTCAACATATTCCACGTTCTTTCTGAGCTCTCATTCCCTCATTTTTAAACTGTTTACCTACCACTTAGGAGTGTTGTGAGCATTTACTTTTTAATTTTGGTTTTATTTATATTTTGGATTTTGGAGAAAGCATCTTATTATGTAGTTCAGAATGGTGTGGAACTCCCTACGTAGCTCCAGCTGGCTTCAAATTCTCTTCCGGAGATTGCAGGCCTCTACCACCACATCCGGCAAGTGAGCACAGGATTTCAGGTCTTATTACAGATGTTTCTTATTTAAATGCTTTCCTGTTTAATGGCTTACAATCAAGGCATGGTGTTTGGATTTAGGAGCTGCTGCTTGGCCTTACGACTTGTCTTTTTTATTGGTACAGTTCTCGTTTGGTACATCTCATTTATACAGCCCCAATGTCTTTTTTGGTACAATGTACCTTGTTTCTACAGTGTTGTAATTTTTGCTATTGTACTGTACAAAACAGCACTGTAGTTTCATGTTCTGTTGTACATTATGGTAATATAGGTAGGAGTTATAAAATGAAAAAGCAAAGTACTCCAGTTGGAGTTTTCTTTGATCATCTCTTTGTTCTGAATATTTTAATGCACATACTATATACAATTCCTCATTTAATGGCCAATTCATTCAATGACCTAATTGCCAGAATGGAATTTGGTTATTAAATGAGAGGTGTCTGTACTCAAGGTACTTAGAAGAATGCCTTAGTAAGAACTCAGTAAATGACAGTCGTGATACTGATGATATCTCCAAATCATGTATTTATAATACTTCACAAACATTTAATTACTTAATCCTTCTTCCTTTAGATGTTGAGAACTTCGAGGAGAAAACTTTATTTTATTTACTTTTGTATCTCCATGCCTGTGAAGTAGTAAGTATTCAATAATTGTTGCTCAAGTGTATGCTTAGTTTCCTGACTTGTCTCTTGCATTTGGATGTAATATGTCTACTGACAAATTGCAGGCTTAGATGGGAGATAATTATCAATTAATTGACACTTTCAAATACTCTCTTTAGGTCTAATTATGGATGTGAAGACATATGTATACCTAAGATCTCTACTCCTCCTCCCACCTGCTGCCAAAACCTACTGGTATATATACTCCATGTACATTCATTTGAATTTATATGAAAATGATGAAACTCTACATTAAATATTGTTGAATACAAGTGGTTGAACTCCAAGAAGACAGAAATTATAGCAAAACAGGCCAATGTAAGAGGATGTGGAATTCCATTTATGTGGAACATGCAGCACACCAATTTTCCCTGCAGAGCATGAGAGTAGATTAGCGAACTTTTAAGAAATGCAGGCCTTGCTAGAGACTTTCTTTTGGAGGCACCACACTGCCTTGGGTTTTCATATTTCTCGTGGTACCATGCTAAAATTTGCACACGTGGTGGATCAAGTTCTTCTCTAAAGAAATGCAAACCAGTGCAGACTCTTCTTAGGCCTTGTAGAAGCTGAGAGTTCTGTTTTACCCTTTTCGTGATGTTCATTCGTCATCGAGAGAATTTTAATAATTTTAAACTTCTAATCACATGTGTAAAGACTTCTTTTATATGTGTTGAGAAATGAGTGTGAAAACTTGAAAAGGGCCGGGATGGAGCTTACTGTAGCGATCATTAGTGCCCATAAAGCCCAGGGTTTAATCTCCAGCACCACGAACAAAACTGAATTTGGCTCTGAATTAAATATGACACTGTTACTATAAAAATACTGGAATGATAGCAACAACAAATAGGGCAAGAGCAGAAAGAACTTACTTAGATTCTTGTTCACGTTCGACAATATCAGGTTGCACCTATTGAGATGCCTTTTACGTACTATTCGTAGAAAAAAATGTTGTGATCATTATATGTGGATCAAATTTAACACTTTTCTCCCATATTCTCTCAGTAACAAGAGGGAGGGCATTGAAAATGACTGACTTTGCCTGGCCCAAGGACCCTGCCATGTGTTTGGTAACATGACCCCGCCTCCCTAACTCCCCGGTTTTTTTCAGGGTGAGCCAGAAGCCATGCCCACATATTTGCTATGTATTTGGAAGTCCAGGTTCTACCCACATAATTAGGCACCTGTGTTATAATGTTTTATCTTGCACTGTTTGAATAAAAGGGATGTAAAAGTAACACATATGTACTGTTACCATTTTATCCAAGGCTGTAAATTACCACATGAACTGGAAGAGACGATAAGGAGAATCAAATTAGGATCCTAATTTGGAGAACCAAACTACTTGGCAGTGGTTGATATGGCTAATTCTTGAATCCTGCTTTTCAGATTGAGTTGCTCAGGGTTGTAACTGACTAGATCTGGCTCATGGAATTCCAGATGCTCTGGTAATTATAGATCAAGACTCCATTTTCTGTACTCATTTGTCCTTTTAAAATACTTTCATTCCTCATTTGGTCTCTTTCACCCAGTGTTTAGGGGTTATAAGTTTTATGAGTGAAATTTAGTTTTAAATGGACGAAAATTTAGCTCCTGCAACCATGGCGCTTGTTAATCATAAGTTCATAAAAAAGTGAACATACTGGGTCAGAGAGCCAGGATTAAAATGTGATGCGTTTGAGGAGAATAAATTAAAAATGTCTGGTAGAAAGCTTGCACTGTCAAGCTTTTTCTCTGCCATCTGTCATCTGAGGCGAAAACCTGTGCCCTCATGTGTACCCAATTGCAATGTATCTCTTCTATCTAAAGCCAGATAATTACAAGGTTCCATAGTCCCTTGGCAGATTGAATAAAGGGTTACTTTAACTTCTTTTCATAGGCCCTAGATGTATATTGTGTTCTCTAAAGATGTTCCACAGTTCTGTACGATGCCTGAGTAGAAGCACTATATAAATTAATAACTGTTTTACTAACAGTAACCTCAGACTGGCTCTTGTTAGGATGTGGAATGCCTATGATTTTGTTTGTCATAACTTACACTAAAAAGTGTCCCTTGCAAATCAAATAGTAGATACTCATCAGGTGCTTCAGGCCCAACATACAGGACATACAGTCATCTAAACAGCACATTTTTGTTTGGGATATTTAGTATGACAGAGAGCCACATCTCAGAAAGGGCATGAAAATGGGAAGGATACTAGTATAGAAGAGGAAGGGGATTGGGAGAGCAGAAGTGGGTAATAGGAGGAAATAAATAAAGTATGTTATGTGCATGTAGGAATATGCCAAAATGAAACCGACTAGCCTAAATAATATGCACTAATAAAGCAAAGGTAGAATCCTAGCTGCCTGTTGACATGTAAATTAAGATTAATTTTTAAGTTATAACATAAGATTATTGAGAGTAGTAAATCTACTCAAACACCACAGCAAAGAGGAGTTTGCAAGTCATGCTGACTTTGTGAAAAATTCTGTTTTGGTGGTAAAAGAATGATCCAAATAATTTAAGGGATGGTAAATACCAACAGGGTTGCTGGCTGAAAGTCTGGAAACCACTTGGCTGAGCAGAGGTAAGCTCTAGGGAAGAGTACACTTTTGAGTTTGCTGAAGAAGGAAGAAAATAAAATATTTTTATTCTGTAGGTTAAATAATTTTAGAAGTCTTTAAAAATTATTCCCAGTCCTCAGCATCATCAAAAAAATTGACATCCAGGGCCGAGGATTTAGTTCAGTGGTTCCGGCGCTTGTCTTGCAAGTGCAAGGACCCGAGTTCGATCCCCGGTAACCACATACCATACTGGGCATGGAGACTCACACCCAGCAGCAATCAGTAGCACATACCACAGTGCCGGGCGTGGTGGCTCACAGCTGTAATCCCAGCACTCAGGAGGCAGAGGCAGGAGGATTGCTGTGATGTGAATTTGAGGCTGAGCTTAGGGCCAGCCTGAACCACAAAGCGAGATCCTGTCTCAAAACAAAAAACAAAAAAGAAAAGAAAACAAAACAAAAATGACATCCAAATATACATAATGCAAGTGCTAATTTTTGATGAGTTTTGATGAATGCATATACTTCCATGTTTCTACCCTCACTGTCGAGATATAGAACATTTTTATGACCTAAGATGTTTCTTGTTCCTATTCTGAGTCAAGTTGCCTTTCTAACACTTCTCACAGTCACTTACTTCTTTTGTTGGTAGAGATTAGATTTGTCTTTAGAAAGATTTCACATGGATGCCACTATCAAGTATGCACTCTTTTGTGTCTATGCTCTTGCTCAGCATGAAGTTTTTGGGATCTATTCTTATTGTTATCTTTCTCATTAGTTTGTCTTTTTTGTTTTGCCATAGTGTCAGATTGTATAGATGTACCAAAATTTACTTATTCTTTCACCTACTGATGAGCATCCTGGTTTTGAAAGAGTCTGAAAGTAAGTTGTGTAGTGGGCCTGGCCTGTGTACCTGTCCTGGGAACTACACAAGCTTTTTCTAAAGTGGTATAATTTAAGAAAAACTTCTCCATTAGGTGAGACAGTAGTGCTGAAAGGGGCAGGCAAGATGCTCTTTATTCCAGCTGTGATAAATCTCTGAAAAAGTCTTTTGAGGGTAGGCCCTTAATTATAGAGAAGGCTCTGAGCACATTTCACACTGACAATTCTTCCTTTTTCCCCTGCAAGTGCCATGAGTGATCTACCTCGTGTCTTCGCTGGAAGAACCTGATGGCCTTTCTGGAGGTAAAGCCCAGGACAGTGCAGGTTTCCTCTGTATCTTGGGTCCCAGGAATTTTTGCACTCACAGGGCCATGCTTAGTTTCTAACAACTTGTCAGAACTACCATTTAGTGTTTACTCACTGCTAGTTTATGGCCCCAACTTCTTAAGTGAAACCGATCTTAGCCATGTCTCTATGGATGTGCCTGTCTCCCCATATTTCAAGGTGTACCCTGTGACCTGTTTTCTGATGAGTCTAAGAAGAGATGATTTTCACTTTGTCTAGATTTTTCTTATGGATAGAAAAGACAACTTCTAAGTTTTTTACGTGTTGCAACTGAAACCAGAAATCTTCCTGAGACAAACAATCCTGGTTTAATGGCTAAGTTCAATTCCTGAGGCGAGGTGGTGAACTAAATTGGTTGCTAAATGCAGAATTGTATACAGTATGTACATTACAATATTCAGAACAAGGAAATAGTCAGAGAAAGCTCCAATTTGATGCCCTTGCATTTATTTACATAACTCATGTAGGCAGTACTGTAATGTGTAAGAGAATATAAAGTGACAGTACTATACTACATATTGTAATCAATAAAAATTATGGTATTGTATAAATAACATATATAGTACAAAAAAGACATTGTTTCTTTGCCTTAATACAATTGTCTTACATACTTTCTATGTGTTTTGGCCTAGTAGTTTGGTTTTTAATCTTGATACATGACAATTAACTCTTTGGGGTCTTGTAAACAAATGAATCTGACTCACTAGCCATGGCCAGTCTGAGATTCCTCATGGTTAGTCACTGTACTTGGGCTGGCTGTGAGTTTTAATATTTATTTTATTAATATAAGATTTTAGCTTTGAGTTTTCTTATGAAAATTGAAATTTAATATCTAAGATGTAGCAGAGATGTTCTCATTAAGAGACTGAGATTACTTTAATATGTTGCTATTCTCCTGTCATATTTAAGCCTGCAGTATCATACTTAGTTGTTTGTGTAGAAGTTATGCCAACAAGAGCAAGGATGTACATATTTGCTTACACTGGCTGTGATTTTAGCAGAAGTCCCTTCCCCTCAAGGTAGGAAAAGCACCCAGATGCTGTTTTCATAACAGGCCAAAAGCTGGTGGTCAGTGGAACACTTTCCCCTTGCGCTGGTGGTCAGCAAGCTCAAGAGGAAACCCCAGCTGAGGTTCAGAGCCATAGTAATTGCTTCAGGGAATATCTATTTCTTTAGTTTTAATTCAGAGCTTGAGCTAGTTTTGGTATATGGATGGATTTGTAATGGATACTTCATTTTTAAAAAAATCATATTTTTGTAGACTTCAAGTCTTGAAAACACACACTCTCTCCTCTCTTTTTCTCTCTCCCTCTCTCTCTTTCACAAACACACACACACACACACACACACACATGAATATAGAAAAATGAAAGCAAAAGTGAAAACAGATAGTGGAAGATCATTTCATGAGGCCTAGTCAGAGTCATCGGGAGGGGCTGCACGCAATGGGAAAGGGTTATGTGTAGTGTTATGTGTAGTTTCTTTGTAGTGATGTGTGTGTTGCACAAGTGTCAGACAGCACTTTGACACCAACCACAAAAGTATTACCAAATTCGGTAAAACTGAGAGGAAGGAGTATCTCAAAGGGAAATTGAGTAACTAGTATAGTATCTTGGTTTTTGCAACTATCTTTCTAAAACAAATCATCTGCCAGCTGCCAACTTTCATATTTCACTATGCATAGAAAAGCGTTGTAAGCCTTTCCCTGATGGGGATTTTTATTAAAATGGCCACATCGTTAAGGAGTAATTCCTTTTTCATGATTTGCCACTTTATAGCTCATGCTCTTAAATTTTGACAGTTGCAAGCACTTCTTCATGACGTTCAGGCTCCGTATAATGCTTTGCTTATGCACAGTAATGTCTAGTAGCTGAGCAGAGGTTGAGTGCTGGAAGGATTTGTAGCCCACTTGGATGAAATTAAGCTGTTTCTAAATGAAAAAGGGCAGGAATATCCACAGTTCACTGATAGGGCTTGGCTTTGCCATTTCACGTTCAACCTTACTTCAGTGTACTGAAGAAAAAACTGTAAGGTGTAGGGAAAACAGCAGAAAGGATGTTGGTGATATCGAAACACTTGAAAGAAAATTGCAGGGCTTTCAGAGATTGAGAATAGGCAGCTGAAATACTTCCCAAATCTAAAAATGCATTGAGGATATTCTACAATATTTGCACACAGTCCTACAAGCCATGAGGAAATCTCCAAGGAGTTTTGTAGCACAGCGTTGGCAGTTGCAAAGGAGAATTTTGGTAATGGATTTTTACAGTGCTGTGAAATGGAAACAATCCTGTATTTTCTCCAGGTAAAGCCAGATTGAAAGAACTCAAACTTTTCTGCTTATACTGGTTAGATTTTGGAAATCTGGAAATGCAGCAATTCAAATTTCAAGCAAGCTTTATGTAGAAAAATAAATTCTGTGCTCTGCATGCAACTCTTGAGAACATAAGGAAGACAGAGTGTAAAAGATGACAAAGGACAGAGCCGTTGGTGGTTCTGAGAATGAAATACTTCAAGAATGGAATTGTCTGCCGTGTAATTCCAAGTCAGTGAAAACACTTAGACTGTTCTTACCTTGTTTGGATCATCTTATGCTTATGAGTAGCTGTGTTCAGCTTTGGGTTATATCAAATCTGATATAAGAGACAGACTAACAGATGATCCGAGTGATGTGTGTGCTGTTCTCAGGCTAACAAAGTGTGAATCAAGGTTTGCTAGGTTATCAGCATGCATACAACGGCAATGGTCAGATGTATTGTGCAAAAGTCCTTCAAGTGCAAACTCTAACCTTTCAGTAAAAAACTGTTTATCACTGAAAGCTGTGTTATTCTGTTTTTAAGACAGAGGATGTCAGTGTGATTGTTTCTTCTAAACTAAAACCTCAGTGTTCTGGTTTAAATGCAGTGTTGGTAGTTGGCAATAGAGAGTGGGTTTGGGGTTATGGTTTGGGTGCTCTGCCTCTGAAAGGTTTGCCATCACTGGTTTAGGTCTACCAAAATTGGGACACCAATTCCTGGGTGCACAGTTATATAGGTTGACATTTTATCTTTCAATGCTTTAAAGATAGAATTTCATTATCTTTAGGTTGAATAATTTCTAACAGGAATTTTGCAGTGGTCTTGTTTATGTTCCACTGCAGGTAAGGGACATCTTACCTACACTCCTGTGGCTGCATTTAACATTTTCCCTTTATTGTTTATTTTTAGCAATTTGCTTATGATATTTCTTTGTGTGGTTTTCTCTTTGTAATCTTCCCTATAATTTGGTGAGATTCTTGCTTCTGTGGATTAGTAGCTTACTGATTTTTGTATATTTTCAACTATTATTTCTTTGGATGATTTTTCTATTTCTGAACTTGTGTCCTTTCTTTCTGAGATTCCAATTTCTGTTAGGCCACTTAATATTGCCAGACAGGCCATCAGGTTTCTGGGGTTTTTTGGGGTGGGGGTTAGTCTGTCTATCTATCTATCTATCTATCTATCTATCTATCTATTCATTTTTTGGAGACAAGGTCTCATTTTGCAGTACAGGCTGGTCCTGAACTCAGCCTCAAACTCAGCAATCCTCCTGCCTCTGCCTCCCAAATGCTGGGATTACAGGCGTGAGCCACCATGCCTAGCACTGTGGTATGTGGTATTGACTGCTGATGGGTGTGAGTCTCCACACCTGGCATTGTTATATGTGGTTACTGGGGATCGACCTCAGGCCCTTGCATTTGCCAGGCAGGTGCCAGAACCACTGAGCTAAATCCTTGGCCCTGTATTTTAGTGTTTTAATATGATGAAAGAATTTGATACATATACATACAAATATCTAGAAAATATACATATGCATATATATATATATATATACACACATTATAAAGGTATCTTGAGTGTCAAGCAGACAGTTTCTTAATTTTTTAATTTTCATACATTTTTCTATTTGTACTTTTGGTTAGATAGATAGTTCCTTTTTATTGATTATTGGCATTTATTCATCAATTTTAATTTATATTTTACATGATCTCCTTACTGTATTTTTGTCATTCTCATTTTGTTTTCTCTTCCTCTGCTGTATGGATTCAAGTATGTTGTTTTAAGATCTTTGTAGAATACAGTGTTGTTGGCAAGAAACTTGAAGACCTTTAAAGGAAGAAATAAGTAAAACAGGAAATAACATAAACATAGAATTTATTCAGGCATTTATATTTTAATATATAATTTTGCAAGTTTCTTTGTATTTTTCTCTGCAAATGATTAATGAAAAGCGTAAAATAGAAAGTGAATGAAAGGAAGAAACAGAAAAAAAGGTCACAAGAAGAGGTGACCACTTGTTTTCCATATTATGAGGAAAAGACAGATGGCAAAGGAGGCAGAAAATGACCTTGCATTTAATAGGACATCACATAAGCTGGTATTCAGAATGAGCATACTATATCATACAGATTAGGCTAAATAATTTGCATCAATGTTCCATGTGCAGGAAAAAAATTAATTTTTGTTTGGAATGTAAATAACCAAAGGCTCTGACTACTTTTATAGTTTTCATTAAAAACACTGAATATATGTTGTTGACTTATTAGGCAGTTGGTAGGTTATGGTTACAAAAATACCTTTAAGGTTTCATGGTTTGACAAAGAAGATATAATGTCAGAGGTCTTAGAAACAGGCTTTTCCATCCTGTCTTCCTCGTTTCGAAGAGAATATGTCACGTGTCCTAGTAGGGCATGTGTGTGTTTTCTGCTCCCCAGCAGCGCTCAGGTACTCACCTATGTCCTGTGTTAGTTACTTTTTTCTCGTGGCTGAGACAAAATTCTTGACACCAAAAATTAAGGGAGAAGGGCTTATTTCTCTTACAGTTTGTAGAGGTTTCAGTCCGTAATCAGCTGGCTCCAAGGCAAAGTGACACATGGCAGAGGGGCGTCACAGAGGAGAAATACTTCATAGAGCCCACATGGTAGCAAGAACAATAAGGGAAGTTTAACCAGTGTTTCCACCCCTTTTATCTTATCCAGACTATCAGGGTTAGGGTGGTGCCAAACCATTCAATGGACTGATGTAGTGGTCACACACCGTTAATCTCAGTATCACACATTGTAGATCCAGTCACCTCTGAAAAAGCCACTTATGCCTGTATGATGCTTTGGGTGGAACATCTAGATACAAGTCCGAAAAATGTCCTTTCTCTCTTTTTGGATTTGACAGACTTTTAGAGGGTTGAGACTAAGTTCCTTTCCTGAAAACTGTTTTTCTCTCCCCAGCTACCACAACTCTATTGCATTGTACACGATTAGAGAATTATGTAGTTGTTGGGGACAGGTTATAATCATCTACATAGGACTCTGTCAGTTCTTGGGTCAACTCCCAAAGTGACAGCTTTGCTCTGAAGGCTCTTTGGAGAGTCAGGTTGTTCCAAAAAATCCCTATTCTGCTCTTAGTTCAATGATCTTGAGTCTAATTTTTTTTCATAGAATGACATATGCCTTATTCCAGTTCTAAGATCCTCTTGGTCTTACTTCAGAAGAGAAGAGATACTCTCTGGATGGGAATTACATTCTGCTCAAATCTTTATAAACATTAAGCTTTTAATTTCACTGTCTACATTATTCTAGTCTGAGTATTCATCTCTGAGTGCCCTTGACTGAGAAAAAACTCTATTACAGTGAATTCAAGTTTTCTTTGGATTTAATTTAATAAATGTTTTCTGAAATCTCTTTTTAGATTCATTTTTCTGTGTTTCAAACTTGGGTTCTTCACTGATATTTTTGCACTTTGCATTCATTAATCCTAATGCTTCCAGGAACAATGAAATATTATTTAGTTTGCTATGAGGGAAAAAAGGCAAAACACAAATTGCATTATCTATTCTACCCCCTGCAGTGGAATCTTTAGGTAATCACATTCTTGTTTATGGAGAGTTATGTAGCATATAGGTACTTTTATTTGAAAATATCACAATATACATTTCAAAGTATAGTAGAAATATTTTAAAATAAAGCCAAATCAACTAAATATTTCCTTCATACTTTAGAAAGTCTTTCAAGAGTTTTTCACTAGCCAAGGATATTTTGAATAACATTTATCATGATGTTACTGTCATGGGTATTTGATCTTGTTAAGAGATTTGGAGGAATATTTTAACCTCTTAAAAGAACAAAATGTGTTGTTCTAACATCATTTTAGTTGGAATACCTTTCTGGGCTGATATGGAGAAAAGAATGCACTCAGTTGGCATTAGGGGAAAGAATTCTTTCTTTTTCCTTTCTCTGTAGGCAAGGAACATGAGATAAAAATAATCAGAATAAAGTCCTTAGGTATCGAGAATTTATTAGAATCAGAGCAGTTACTAATTCAGAGCAAATGAGATCTATAGATCGTTAATTGCAGCTTGGTGTCTTTTATAAGAATGTCTCATGTCGCGAGCACATTGTCCTTCCACTAAATGAGTAGTGATTATCAGGGAGATTACTGTGATTTATAAGCTCATTTTCTTCATTTTACTTTACATGTGCCAGACACTGACTCATACAATAGGAAAACAAAACAAGCCTGATTTCTAGAAATTAAATGCTTTATTGATTACTGTTGTTCATGAGTGAATGTTATCATGTATGGGAGTTTTGAATATGATACCTACATTTTAGAAATGTGGGGAAAACAATTTTATCGCAAAGTTTAGATGAGAGACTCTGATTTTAGTATACTATGTTCTTACCAGAATTTAGAGACCTATCCAAAGGAGAAAAATTAATATTGATTATTGTTGTAGAAGAAGAAATTATTTTGTTAGGTAAAGATCCATTCTATCCTGGATGTGTTCTTTTCAGGTAAGCATGACTTCTCCTTTGAAATGCACAATTTTTTATCTTTAATCTCTGTTGAGCTTAAGAGCCAATATAATGAATTATCAGGCAGGGAGCCTGATCCACAGCCAAAATTGACACTCTTGATTTTTCAATAAATGGTTTTTGGTAGCTCCAGATATCAAAGGAACTGATTAGGTCCTTGGATTATTTATTCATGTCAAGCTCAGTGGAGAGTTTGACACAATTATTCTGATTATTGAGAAGCAATTAGACTTGGAGATGAGAGCATTGGGATCTGCAGCCACACTGCCCGGTTTCTGATCACAGCTTTGCCAATGTGACCACAGCCAGGTCCTTAACCTCTCTGTGCTTTGTTTCTTCAACTATAAAATAGGATGAGATATAAGTTCCATTTCAGGGGCTGATTCTCACTGATAAATTGAAATAAACTGCTGTTGGAATTTTAGCATTTAAAAGACATTTTGAAGTGTTTTGTTGACTTATATGTAATGGTGTAATGAGGGGCAGTGTGGGTTTGTGAGGAAGGAATCCACCATTTCGGAAGAAACAGACTTTGAAATTGATAAGTGAATTCATGTTTCGGCTTTGTTCCTTGCTGTTAGGTGAACTTGGGAGTGTCATTTAATCTTAGAAGGGCTTGATTTTCCCATCTGTCTGGTGGGAGCAATGTTAAGCTTGCAGTGTTGTGAGAATTAATAATATGCCTATGGAGCTTTTAGCATAATGCTTATTAGAAAACAAAAATGTAATATTTCTGTTCTCTTCTACCAGCTTAATAGCTGGAATCACATATTTTCCTAATCTCTGACTCAGGGTTTAAGTGAGAGATGATACCTAAGAGAAAATGAATCTACCATTTTTTAAAAAAAATTAGGCTTAATTTTTAGAGCAACTTTACATTAATAGCAAAATTGAATGGGAAGTACAGAGACCTGCCATGTACCCCTTTCTCCCACATATGCATAGCCTCTCTCATCATCAATATCTCCTACCAGAATGGTGTGTTTTTATAGTTGATAAAACACATATCATTATCGCCCCAAACCCATGGTTATTATTAGAATTTGTTCCTGATGTATATTCTGTGGGTTTTGACAAACTGACTTACATCCATCGTTATAATATCATACAGAGCATTCTCCCTACCCTCAAAATTCTCTGTGCTCTTCCTATTTTAGCTTTTTAAAATTTTGTTTGCTGTAATACGTGAATGTCAGAGCCATCTGTTAGGTAGAGTTACCTGAGTAGGATTTTATGGACAGTTTTCAATAGAATCACCTAAGATATTGGAGTGGGTACTCTTTACAAAGGTAGGGTCACACGATGTGGGCTGTTGAGCCAGAACGGTGTCCTGAGAGCGCATTAGGAGCAGAAAAATATTAGTCACATGTTTCACTAGCAGCAAGGGTCCTATGGATTTGATTTAAATAGAAAATATTTCTGGTTTGTACAAAAGAAGAATAAACTCAGGATGGCATGTATGTTTGGAAAAGTAAACTTGTAGATTTCCAGACTTTGAGCTTCCAATATCCTCCTCAGATTATCAAAGTAAAATCAACAACAGTGGTGGAATTAGCCTTTTTTCAGCATCACTATATGCCATACAGTGTGATCTAGTTTCTATATGGTACAGAGCATTTGCTGCACTTTAAAGATAAGATTGAGATATGGAGACATTAAAATACTCACTTAAAGTAACAGAGCTAGAAAGCAGGATGGAGCTTAACACGATCCATTTTCCTGTATAGGGACCTACCTGCTAGATTGAGGATATTGGCAGAAATCCAGTTGTCTGAAAACTGGTGAAACTCACACATCAAATGGTCAGTCAAGAGCAGAAGTATCAGGTGAGCTGATTCTGAGTCATAGTAATGCCACATATAACACCTTAGATTTCCAGGCTAAGGTCAGGATTTTTCTCAAAACCTGTGTCTTGGCGAACCTTAGGGGGAGGGCAAGTGATCTCAGCGACTGAGGAGGGGAATGCAGGAAAGCAACCTCACAGTTCATTACCATGAGCTCCCCTCCACAACAGCGGTGCTTTAAATAGTCTCCTGGAGTCTGCAAAGTGCACAGCATTAACGTACGGCTCTAAGTGCTTTTCTGTCTAATTTGTTATCATGGAGTGACCAAGTAATATTTATGGTGAACAACAGGGATCCTTAAGTTAGGGGTAGAAAGGTGTGCTGACAGTGTTTTATGTGGAACTCTTTCTGCTCTTTGAATTTCTTTAAAATATAGCAGGATCAGAATTTCATTTCTACAGGAACTAGAATACGAAGGTCTTATCGCTATGCTAGAAATAGGGAGAAAACAGAGCCATCTCTATCACTAAGTTGTGTCAAAATTTTTCATATTTTTAAATTTTTTTAATATATTACAAGTAGATATTAATAAAGAAAATTTAAAAGCCATTCTATAAAAAATAGTTTTCATCATTAGTTTGGGATTCTGGGAAGATGGCGGAATGGTAAAAACTAGCGACCACCGCCTCCGTAGAAATTGTTCTTAAACCTGAAAACGCCAGTTGTGGGGAAAAAAAGGAAGGACAGCAGAAAAACCTAGATTGAAGAGATAAGAAGCAAACATTGATTAAAGCCAAAGAAAAAAACAGAGACCTAGGGAGCGATCTGTTCCTTCTACC
>PVIR01017156.1:0-35438 GCA_004026965.1 Petromus typicus
GCCCTGAGCTCAGCCTCAAATTCACATCACAATCCTCCTGCCTCTGCCTCCCGAGTGCTGGGATTACAGGCGTGAGCCACCACGCCCGGCACTGTGGTATGTGGTACTGGTTGCTGCTGGGTGTGGGTCTCCACACCCAGTATTGTTATGTGGTTACCGGGGAATCGAACCCGGGTCCTTGCGCTTGCAAGACAGGCGCTGGAACCACTGAGCTAACACCCCGGCCCTCTAAGATTTTTTTTTCTCCATTCCTCAAAATCTATTATAGATTTTGGTCCTTATTTCCACTTTCAGTTTCTCAGGCCAGAGAAACAATGTAGCATTCAAACACATGTCTGATTTATGTCACTTGAGAGTATGGTCTCAAGGTACATCCATTTAGTTAGAAATATCTCAGCCTATCCTTGAGTATTACTCCACTGTATAAAAGATCTGCATCTTCTTTATCCATTCATCAATTGATGGGCATTTGAGCTATTGCCAAGTGTATTTCCAGCTATTACAAACTGTGCCACTATAAACACAAGTGTACATATATTTCTGTGTATGATGCTTTTAATTATTCCAGGTGTCACCAAGTAGGGGAATAGCTTATTGAATGGAACCTTTAGTTTTAGTTTTTCCACAATGGTTGCACCAGTTTAACTCCCATCAACAGTAGAGAAGGGTTCCTTTCTCTCCTCAGTCCCACTAGTATTTATTATTGGCTAATTTTTTTTTTTTTTTTTTTTTGAGACAGAGTTTCGCTTTGTAGTTCAGGCTGGCCCTGAGCTCAGCCTCAAACTCACATCACAGCAATCCTCTTGCCTCTGCCTCCCGAGTGCTGGGATTACAGGCCTGAGCCACCATGCCCGGCACTGTGAGATGTGGTACTGATTGCAGTATTGTTGTATGTGGTTACCTGGATTGAACCCGACCCTTGCGTTTGCAAGACAGGTGTCAGAACCACTGAGCTAAATCCCCAGCCCTTGGCTGATTTCTTGATAATAGCTGTTCTTTCTAGAGTGAGATGGAATCTCAGTGTTGTTTAATTTGTATCTCTCAAGTGACAAGTGATATTAAAAATGTTCTCATATATTTATTTCCAGATGCCCATTTTTGGACGGGATCTTTAAATTTGAGGGCTCTGATTTTTAAGAGTTCTTCATATATTCTAGATAGTAATCTTTTATCTGAGGAACAGTTGGTAAAACTTTTTTCCCACACTGTGGGTTGTCTCTTCATTCTGTTGGTTTCTCTCGATGTGCAAAAGCTTTGTGATAAGGGCCAGGGAATTAGCTCAGTGTTTCCTGCATCTGCCTTGCAAGTGCAAGGTCCCGAGTTCGATCCAGGTAACCCCATACCACAGTGCCGGGTGTGGTGGCTCACACCTGTAATCCCAACTCGGGAGTCAGAGGTAGAAGAACTGCTGTGAGTTCCAGGCTTGCCTGCTATGTAGTTCAGTCAGCGTGAACTACAAAGCAAGACACTGTCTGAAAAATACCCCCCAAAACCCAAAACAAAAGCCTTGCCTAAACCAGTGTCTTCAAGAGTTTTATCTCAGTAGATTGTGTTTCTGTTTATTGATTGACTGATTGATGGATTGATTAGGTTTTTTTGAGACAGGATATCATTTTGTATACCAGGCTAGCCTTGAATTTATAGCAATCCTCCTGCCTCTGCCTCCCGAGTGCTGGGATTACAGGGATGAGCCACCACGCCCAGCTCTGTTTTAATATTTAGATCTCTGATCCATTTTTATTTATGTTTAGTACACGGTGAGAGATATGGGTCCAGTTTTAATCTTCAGAATGTAGAAAGACAATTCTCCTCACACTATAAAAGATGCTTTCTTTCATCCAATGAAGGTGTTTGGCTCCTTTATCAAAAACAAGGTGGCTGACTATATGTGAAGTTGTTTCTGCATCTTCTAATCTGTTCCATTGGCCTTCCAGTGTTCTGTTTGTTTTGTTTTTTTGAAGAACTAGGGATCAAACTCAGGCCCTTGTGCTTCCAAGGTATGCACGGTACCATTTAAACTAAATCCCTAGCCCATTCCAGTTTGTTTGTTTGTCTTGTTATTTTTATCACAGTATCTTTTGTAGCATAATTTCAAGTCAGAGATTGTGATGCCCCTGCTCCCAGAATTACTTTTTTTTTTTTTTCAACACTGAGGATTAAACTCAGGACCTGGTGCTTGCCAGGTACGTGTGGCACCACTGAGCTACTTCCCTGGCCCACCCAGAATTACTTTTGCTGCTCTAGGTCTCTTTTGGTTCCAAATGAATTTCAGGATTGTTTTCTCCACTTTTATTTCCTTCATTAGATTCTTAGGTATTTCATTTTTTGGATGCTATTGTGAAAGGGGTTATTTCCCTAATTTCTCTCTCAATGAATTTGTTATTTGTGTACAGGAAGGCTATTAATTTTTGAGTGCTGACTTTCTATCCACCTATGCCACTGAATTTGATTATTAAATCTAGGAGTCTTTTGGTGGCATTCTTGAGGTCTTCTATGTAAAGTATCATGCCATCTTCAAATAATGACAATTTAGCTTCTTCCTTTCCTATCCTTATTCTTTTTTATTTCTTTCTCTTGTCTAACTGCTCTGTCACTAGATCTTTTTGTGTGTGTATGTGATACCAAGGATCAAATTCAAGACCACATGGTTGCCAGGCAGACACAGTGCCACTGAGCCACATCCCTGGACCTGTTAACAGACCTGAGTGGCAATTCTGGTGGAGCTCCAAAGACCTGACTACAAAAATAAATGAGGACAGGGCCAGTGATTTAGCTCAGTGTTTCCGGCACCTGCCTTGTAAGCACAAGGGCCCGGGTTTCATCCCAGTAACCACATACAATAATGTTGGGCATGGAGACTCACACCCACCAGCAATCAGAACCACATACCACCAGAGGCAGAGGCAGGAGGATTGCTGTGAGTTCAAAGCTGAGCTCAGAGCCAGCCTGAACTACAAAAGCAAGACCCTGTCTCAAAAATAAATAAATAAATAAATAAGGACAATGAAGTTGTGCTCATGAAATGGTTTCAGATGGAAGTGGAGACTTGGTTGAAAATTAGACTGGAGGCCACTCATGGTATATTCTGATAAAGAACTTTTCTACATTTTTTCAATGCCCTGAGACTGTAGAAAATTGTGATTAAAAGTACTAGACTATTAATCTGATGGCAAAAAATTTAACAAAGCATAGGAAGCAGCATGAGTATTACTAGGTGCTTCTAGAAATACATAGTGAGAATAAAGAACAAAGAACAGACTGGAAATATTTGAAAAACTTGCATTTTGGCCAGAAAAGGAGCATGTTTAAAGTTCCATCTATAGCCACCTTTGGTGGCACTCACTTGCAATCCCAGAACTCAGGAGGCTAAGGCAGAGAGATTGCTCCAAGTTTAAGGTCAGCTTGGGATATATACTGAATTCAGTAATTCCTGCAATATATAGTGACTCTTTGTCTCAAAAAATAGTGTCTAATGAGGATACAGATGCTAAAGAGATTAATATCATTGAAAAAGAAACCAAAGCTAGGTATGGTGGCATATGCCTATAATCTTAACTCTCTGGGAGGCAGAGGCAGGAGGATTCTGAGTATGAGCCCACTAGAACAACTTAGCAAGAGCTATCTCAAAATAAAAAAGGGCTGGGGATGTAGCTCAGTGCAAAGGCTTTGGGTTTTAACTCCTAACAATGCAAAAATAAATTTAAAAAATGAAAATCCATGTAATTCAGACCAGAACACAGGAAAGATGTCCAAGGAACCAGTGAGATGCCACCCATTGATGGTTTAGGACTTGTCTCAAAGTCCTAAGGCAGCTTGCTTTCACAAGATCGTGTAGGGAATTACTTCCCTGGGATTTATTTACTCATGTTAAGCTGCCCAGTAAGGCCACAGCATTCATGGTCCCAGGTAGGCCTATGTACAGCTCAAAATAGTGCCAGACCATGGCCTCTTCTATATCTCATCTTTGCAAGCAGGCAGAATGCAAGATTCATGGTGTCATGAAGAATTCTATCATGATATTTGAGGAAAGTCTGGGTAGAATGAGAGTCCTTGCTTTGCAAACCCCAACAGAGTAACGCATGAAGCTATGACAGTGAAACCACAGCTACAGTGGACACTCTGGGAAACTACAGATGCTAAGAATGTGGATCTGCAGCTAAAGGGAGCAGCAGGCAGTGAACAGAAGCAGTCCAAGAGAATGACTGTATGAGCTGCTGGCACCAAAGACACATAGACAGGGCAATTCAAACCCCCGGTGGCCCAAATCCCACCATCTTGTACCCTAGATGCCAGACCCATGTCCGGCTCAGTTTTGGTCTTGCTTTAGTCCAATCTTTCTTTCACATTCCCTATTTTTCCTTTTTGAAATGTCAATACAGTAACTTTCTTTTTGATTTTATAGGCACTAACAGCTAAGAGTTTGCCTTGAGTCTCAGAGACTTTGAACTTTTGAGCAAGGCTACAACTGTTAAGACTTTGAGGGCTCATTAACATGGACTACATGCACTTTGCATTCTGAGATGGACATGTGCCCAGGGTAGGAATGTTATGGTTTGGGTCTTAACTTTTTCCCGAAGTTTTATGTGTTGAAGGGTTGGTTACTAGCCTGTGACAATACTGGGATGTGTTGAAACTTTAGGAGATGGGCTTGGGAAGTGTAAGAAAGCTGGGTTACTAAGAGCAGTTCTTTAAAGGGTATATTAGAACCCTGGTCCTTCCCTCTCTTCCTACTTCCTGGTCACCATGGAGATACCAACTTTTTTTTTTTTTAACCATGTGTTCCCCTCTGTGACATTTCTACCTTGCCACAGGCCCAAAGCAAAGCAGCCAGTTAATCATGAACTGAAACCTCTGAGCCAATAAACCTTTCTTCCTTTAAATTGATTTAGTCAGGTATTTTGTCACAGAATGGGAAAGCTAACTTACAAAGCTCCTAAAACCTCTGGAATTTCCTAAGTAATCAAAGCATCTTCTGTTATTCATAACAACCCCCCCCCAACTATACTTGAATTTGTATTAATGAGGCGACTCTTGGTGGGCTCTTAGATGGGAGCAGGTTGCCAGAGGAATCAACTAATTAGAGAAAGTAGAACTTTCAATCTTAACCTTTTATTTTCTCCTTAAATCTAGGAAGAAAATTTAAAGGCTGAGTTCAATTACCAAAGGTCAATTATTTAATCAGTCATATCTAAGTAATAGAACCTTCACAAACATCCCTATACAAGGAATTTTGGAGTTTGTAGCTTGAACAAATTGAGGTGCTTGTGGATAGGATGGTATGCCTAAAGAGAGTATGGGAGCTCTATGGTCCTGCCCTATGTATATCTTCCATATGACTATGCCTGAGTTTGATCTATTATAGTTGACAAGCAACAAGTAAGATGTATTCTGTGAGTCTTTCTAGTAAATTAGCAAAGTGAGGGTGAGTAAAAGGAGAAGATAGTGGACTTCTGAACTTGTAGTAAACTGCAATGAAATATGGATAGCCTGGCTATCCTCCTGGTGGCTAGCAACTGAAAGATGGCAGTATCATGGAACTGAGGAACTGAGGAGGAAGATGAAGGTACTGGATTAATCTGCCTTTTGAAACCTTATACACCACTGTCTCAAGATTGTTTTCTGTGGGCCAGGGATTTGGCTCAGTGGTTCTGGCACCTGTCTTGCAAGCGCAAGGACCCGGGTTTGATCGCCAGTTAACCACATACAGTACTGGGTGTGGAAACTCACGCCTAGCAGCAATCAGTACCACATACCACAGAGCCAGCCGTGGTGGCTCACACCTGTAATCCTAGCATTTGGGAGGCAGAGGCAGGAGGATTGCTGTGATGCGAGTTTGAGGCTGAGCTCAGGGCCAGCCTGAACTACAAAGTGAGACCCTGTCTCAAAAAAAAAACAAAAAACCTAACCCCTAATACCAGCCATATATATCAATATGTGGGGCCTTGGAGCTGACTACAATGAGACTAGGGCCTCATAAGAGGTTTGAGGGATCCTGTTGGCCCTTACACACAGGGTATTATCTTGCATGTAAATATGTTTAATCTGCTAATGCCTTAGTCTTGGATTTACCAGTCTTCAGATCTGTGATCAGTACATTTCTGTTGTTCATAAAGTACCCAGTCTAAAGTACTTTATGAGAGCAGCATAAACAGACTAAAACAGCTAATAAGAATATAAAATGGTCCACCTACTTGGATGAATAATCTGGCAGTTCCTCAAAATATAAACATTAGCCAGGCATGGTGGTACACTCCTGTAATCCCAGCTGTCTGGGAAGCTGAGATAGGAAGACTGCAATGTTGAGCTCAGTCTGGGCAATCTAGCAACTTAGCAAGACCCTGTCTCAGAATAAAAGCATTAAAAAGGCTAAGGCTGGTGGATATAGCTCAGTGGTAGAGTTCTCACCTAGCATGTATGAGACCCTAGGTCTAACTTCCAGGGCTACCAAAAATAAAATACATAGAAGAAGTTAAAACATAAGTTTGGCAGAGTCATGCATATGTCTTCCTAGCCATTAGGAATACTCAGACAGGAAGATCACTTGAGCCAATAAGTTCAAGTCCAGCCTGGGCAACACAGACTCCATCTCAAAATAAAACAAAAATAACAAAAAGGGGTTAGATATATTGCTTACAGTTACAGTTCTTATCTATACATGCATGAAGCTCTGGGTTCTATCTCCCATACTGAAAAGAAAAATGTTAAAGAATTACCATTTGACCTATGATTACACACCTATACATTTACTCAAGAAAAATGAAAATATATGCCCATACAAAAACTAGTACATTGGGCTGGGCATTTAACTCAGTGGTTCTGACGTCTGCTTGGCAAGCGCAAGGTCCCGAGTTCAATTCCTAGTAATCACATACTACAATGCCAGGTGTGATGGCTCACACCTGTAATCTCAGCACTCAGGAAGCAGAAGCAGGAGAATTGCTATAAGTTTGAGGCTAGCGTGAGCTACTTAGTGAATTCAGGGCCAGCCTGAACTACAAAGTGAGATCCTCTCTCAAAAAAGCAAAAGACAAAAAAAACGACTAGTACATTAGCTGGGTACACTGGTATATGCTTATAATTCTAACACCTAGGAGGCTGAGGCAAGAAGATATGAATACAAAGCTAGCCTTCGCTACTAGTGAGTCAAGTCAAGTCCAGCCTGGACTACAAATGAGACCATGATTTAAAAAAAAAAGCTGGGCATACTGACACATGCTTCTAATCTCAGCATTAAGAAAGCTGAAGCAGGAGGATCTCTGGGAGTTTGAGGCCAGCCTCGGTTACATAGTGAGTTCAAGGCCATCCTAAACTCTGTATCATAGAACCTGTTTTAAAAACAAAAAGGGCCAGGTTTTAGCTCAGTGGTTCCAGCACCTGCCTAGCAAGAGCAAGGTCCCTTGTTCAATCCCCAGTAAACAGTAACTGCATACCACACTGTCCAGTGTGGTGACTCATCCACCAGCAGTTGGTACTGCATGCCACAATGCTGGGCATGGTGGCTCCCACTTGTAATCCCAGTACTTGGGAGGCAGAGGCAGGAAGAGTGCTGTGAGTTTGAGGTTCACCTGGGCTACAAAGTAAGATCAGGGCCAGCCTGAACTACAAAGCGAGACCCTGTTCAAAGAAAAAAACAAAAACAAAAATTAAAATAAAAGGAGTGAAATACCAATGAAGCTCTCTAATACATGCTACAGCATGGATGAATCTTGAAGACATACTCAGTAAATGTAGCCAGTCACAAAAGACTGTGATTCCATATTTATGAAATATTCTGAATAGACAAATCTCTCTTTTTTTTTTTTTTCAGCTTTTTGAGATAGGGTCTCAAGCCTTGAACTCAGAAATCCTCCTGCCTCTGCCTCCTGTGTGCTGGGATTACAAGCATAAGCCACCACACCCAGCACTGTGGTGTGTGGTACTGACTGCTGGTGGACATGAGTCACCACCCAGACATTTTGGTATGTGGTTACCGGGGATCGAACTCAAGTCCTTGCACTTGCAAGTAAGATGCCAGAACCACTGAACCAAAACCCTGGCCCCCTGTATCCACTCTTGAGGACAGGGACGATATCAGTTTTGTTTTTTGTGGTACCAGGGATTGAATTCAAGACCTTGCACTTGCCAGACAGGAACAGAGCCACTGAGCTACATTCCAGGCTCCAACAATATCTATCTTACTCATCCTATATGTCAGTTTTTAACAGACTATAAGGAACATGGAAGGATCTAACAAAAAAAATTTTTTTGAGATAGGGTCTTGCCTCTGAAGTTCAGGCTGGCCCTGCGCTCAGCCTTGAACTCACGGCAATCCTCCTGCCTCTGCCTCCTGAATGCTGGGATATAGGTAGGAGCCACCATGCCTGGCATTGTGGTATGTGGTTCTGATTGCTGGTAGGCATGAGTCTTCACGCCCAGCACTGCTGTATGTGGTTACCAGGATCGAACCCAGGCCCTCATACTTGCAAGGCAGGTGCTGGAACCACTAAGCTAAATCCCTGGCCCATAGCTTCATTTTTTGAACTAGTTATAGTCTCTTCACATGTAGTACTCTTTCTTGTAAATACTCAATCAAATAATGTTTATGAAAGCATTGTCAAAATTGTGCCTTATTGATTTAAAAAGACTGTGGGAAATTAATAGAAGGTTATGAAAGATTACAAACACACATGAAAATAAAGACCCTAAAAGTAAAAAGAAGCTGGATTTTTGCTTTGTTTTCCAAGGAAAGTATAAAATGCCCAATCTACTTTTTTTTTTTTTTTTTTTTTTTGAGACAGGCTCTCGCTTTGTAGTTCAGGCTGGCCCTGAGCTCACTTTGTAGCCCACGGCAGCCTGGAACTCACAACAATCCTCCTGCCTTGCCTCCCAAGTGCTGGGGTTACTGGCATGAGCCACCATGCTCAACACTGTGGTATGTGGTACTGATTGCTGGTGGGCGAGTCACCATGCCTGGTATTGTTATATGTGGTTTCTAGGGATCGAACCTGGCCCCTGCACTTGCAAGAAGGCCCCACTGAGCTAAATCCCTGGCCCCCCAATCTACCTCTTAAAGAGTTTTATTAAGATAAACTTCATATACTGTAAAAGCACCCTTTTGAGGTTTGCAATTCAATGACGATTAATAAATTCAGAGTTTTGCAATCCCTACTCCCCAATTTTGGAACATTTTTTTTCACTCCCAAAAGAAAACTTATACTCATTAGCAGGCACTTCCCATATCTCCTGCACCCTCCATAACCCCAAGCAATCACTAATTTACTTTATATTCCTATAGATTTGCCTATTCAAGGGCCAGTCCCCATGATTCAATAGCCTCTCAGTAGGGGCTCATGCCTGTAATTCCAGCACTAGCAAGGCAGAAGTAGAAGGATTGCTATGAGTTCCAGGCTCACCTAGGTTATGTTACATAGTGAGTTCAGGGGCCAGCCTGAACTACAAAGTGAGACCTTGTCTCAAAAAAAAAAAAAGAGTAGATGCAAACAAGCAAGGAGAAAATTAAGATAGTTCATATAGAACATAGATAAATACAGTGTATATATTTATATATTTATCTATGTATATGTATTTGAAGTCAAGGATATTCCAGATAGAACATCACATACTAAGGCTCAGAGGCAACAAAGAAAACCACTTATATACATAATATAAAAACAGTATAGTAGTCATTTCTCCATTACTAGAACAAAGTATCTGAGACCCACAATTTAAAGGAGGATGGGTTTATTTTGGCTCCCAGTTTGAGAGGTCATAAGATGTATTAGGCAGCTACTGTAATAATCCATATAGGAAACTATGAGGCCTAAGTAGGTTGGAGATAAAGCAGATTCAGCATGATTTAGTAAAGGACCGTGTACATGAAGAGAACAAAAATAAAGAATATCTCCAGGGATTGGGGATGTAGCTCAGTGGTAAATTGCTTGCCTACTGTGTGCATGACACTGGGTTCAATCCCTAGCAAAGATAGAGAAGAGGAGGGGAAAGGAAAGAAGCAATAGATTTTTATGAGAATAAAAGGGATACTAATTTAAATATAGTGGTCAGAGAAGTCTCCTGTGAGGTCCCACTTAAACTGAGATCTTCATGGGTGTGGTGGTACCCACCTGTAATCCCAGCACTGAGGGTGCTGAGATAGGAGAATCACCAAGAGTTCAAGGCCAGTCTGGACTACATGCCAAGACTCTGTCTCAAAAAACAAAACAACAACACAACAAAAAAGCAACAAAATCATTACTGGAGATAAGAGTTGGAAGTCATCCCTATACCAGTAAGTGAAGCCTTAAGTGAGAAAGATTATCCGTGCAGGGTATAAGACGTAAGAAAAGTATCTAGGATAGAACTCTGAGAAGGGCAGCGATCTAAGAGCCAATCAGAGGAAAAGGAACTTGTGGTGGATTAACTAATGGTCACCTTAGAATGTGCAGCTGAACTGAGACAGTGGTTCTGAGTATGGAAGACCCAATGTGAATTGTTGCCCACAGCATAAAAGTAACAGAAGGGAAAATTGCATGCTGTTTATTTTCCTGGAGAAGCTTGTGGAGGCAGGTTTTCCTGATACAAACTCGGCTGTTCTCATTGTCGGGGGAGGCTGGGTCCTGCCTGTTGCTGCTGTTTTCCTCTGGGAAATGCTGGTCTTTGCCTTAAGCATCACTTCCTGACTCCAGGGCAGATCCCTCAGCCTAGTGGCACAGACCTTTCACCTGCTGGCGCACACTTTCCAGCTTCTACCACTTGCCCTTGAGCCTTCCTGATGCTTTCCTCTATATGGACTTGCATGAGACATTGCCATGGGCTCTAGGCCTCCAGCTGGACTCGTGAAGATCACTACTATAGGGCTTTGGCTAGAATCATGGGAGAACACTGCTGTGGGATCCAGGCCCTCAGCCAGATTCTTTAAGTTTCTACCACATGAACAGATCTTTTGCATTCCTCTGCATTTGCTTTTTTGGTGAATAATATAAAATAGTCCTGTAAGTTATGTGTCCTGTATTAAATCTATTCCCTGGCAAACCTGATTACAGCAAAACCCAAAAAGGAAATACACTGGTTATGGTAGGCAAATACTGACTCAAAACCAAATACTGACATGCCACATGCCCACTCAAATGCTGCTGAGCAATCAAATATGAAAACAAGAACAATTATCCATTGGTTTTGATAATAAGCATGCTGCTTGATCTCTTTAGCAAAAGCAGTTTCAGAAGCTGAGCTACAGAGGGTTGTGGAGAGGTCTGGGAGATAAAGAAGTGGACTGAATGTGGACAAACACCTAGCAGTTACTCCAATGTAGTGTTCTCTCTCAAGACTACACTCGTGCTCTTATGAGGGAAGCCAACCCATGGCCAAATCCACATGACCTTGTTCTGTTCTCATCTTCTTTATCTCTCCACAGGGTCTGACCCAGCTGACTATTTCAGTTTTTCTTGAAACATTTTCCTCTCTTGGCTTATGTCTTAGTCCTTTTCCTCTGTACTAGGACAAAATACCTGACACCCACAACTTAAAGGAGAGGTTTATTTTGGCTCCCGGCTGAGAAATTTCAGCCCTTGCATGCTTGTGTCGGGTTAGAAGGTCCTGACATAGAGTAAAGTCACTCACATTGTGGCAGACAAGAAGCAAAAAGAGAAGGGACATCTTGGGAGGGAGCTGCATCCAACTCATGCCCGGTGACCTGCCTCTTCTGACCAGGCCCCACCTCCTAACATCACACATCACACTATCCTGACTCATGATTCAATAGCCTCTCAGAAGCCAAACTTAAGATGCACTTGACACCATACGTAAAATGAAGTAAATCAGACACACAGCTTAAATATTGAACATAGTTTCTCTTATTTGAAAAACTCCATATATAAATAAAGTTAAAAAAAGATAATAGGAAGTAGGGAGATATTTATTTCTCAAATGGGAAGGAGATCAAGAGATGGAAGGAAGGGGAAGAGGGGGAGGATAAGGGGATGAAAAGAGTTAAAATGTTTTAGGTACATGTGCTAACTACCCATGAGAAATGTAATCTTTATGTACTGCAAGTATATATTAATAAAAAATAAAAATTGAAACAAAAGAATGTATGAGGCTGTTAGGGGACATCTTCACACAAACCATCAACACTGATGTCTGGGACACCACATTGTTTTTACCTCTCTGACTGCAGATCCTAGCCAATTCCTTTCTCTACTTAAGGAACTCTGTCTAAGATCCAGATGATCTCATTTAATCCCAAAGCTGGCACCATTTCTTTCTCTCTCTCTCTCTCTCTCTCTCTTTCTTATTTTGTTGCTAGGAATTGAAGCCAGGGTCCTGGACATGCTACGTACCCACTCTACCACTTAGCTAAACCATCAACCTACTCTCTGGGCTTTAAATACTATCTGTAGGCCGGGAATTAGCTCAGTGCTTTCTGTGTCTGCCTGGCAAGTGCAAGGTCCCGAGTTCGAACTCCAGTAACCACATAACACAATGCCAGGCATGGTGGCTCACACCTGTAATCTCAGCCCTCGGGTGGCAGAGGCAGGAGGATTGCTGTGGGTTCGAGGCTTGCCTGGGCTACATAGTGAGTTCAGTGCCAGCATAAACTACAAAGTGAGACCCTGTCTCAAAAAACAAAAACAAACAAACAAAACCATACAAACAAAAAAATCATAAATATATACTATCTATATCTTGATGAGTTCTACACTTACCTCTCAGTCTTGTCCTATGTTCTGAGATCTAGAATGGTAAATTAATCAGCCTTCCTGATTTCTTCATTTGTATTTCTATCAAGCATATTAAACTTAAGGTGTCCACAATTATACTTCCCCTTAAAACAGTCTTCTCCATTTGGGAAGGGTACACTCAGTCCCACTCAACTCTTCAAGACAAAACTCCAGGGATCTTCCTCGATTCCTCTTCCCTTCTTATCACCAAATAAACATCTAGTTCTACTAGCTCTTCCTCGAAAACATATCTCAGAATTAAGCATGTCTCTCCACTTCTACTGCCACCACTTCAGGCCAAGCAGTGCTGCTTAAATTTTTCCTGTAGCTTCTTAACTGGTCTTCCTATTTCTATTCCTTTTTTTTTTTTTTTTTTGAGACAGGGTCTTACTTTGTAGTTTAGTCTGGCCCTGAGCTCAGCCTCTAACTCACAGCAATCCTCCTGCCTCTGCCTCCTAAGTGCTGGAATTACAGATGTGAGCCACCACAACCAGCACTGTAATATGTGGTACTGGAGATCAAACTGGGGACCCTGTGCTTGCCAGGCAGACACTGGAACCACTGAGCTAAATCCACTGCCTCCTATTTCTATTCTTAACCATTTTATGATCCATTCTCCACTCAGCAGCCAGATGCTATTTTTAAAATTATATATCACATAATGCCATTTCCTTTGCAAAACCCTTCAGTAGTAGCTTACTGCACTCAGAAGAAAACCGGAACTTTTTGCCTTTGCTTACAAGTACTTCTTTCTTTGATCTTATCTTGATTAGCATCCCTCTACAAGCCACAATGTAAGTTCATTCAATTTACAGACATTTCTTGTATACCTAATTTGTGCCAGATACCAAGTTAGAAACTGGGTGTTACAAAAATGTCTGCCTTTGAAATACTCATGCAGTGAGTAAAACAGACACATTAACAAATAAATCATTTAAAAAACTAATGAATCATTTTTTAATGGTTAAGTATTTTGCAGAGTCAAAAACAACATAGGATAGAATACAAAAGACAGAGCAAAATTCTTCCTACAGTAACTTGGGAAAGCTTTTACCAAAAGGGAATAATTATCAGCATACATTTCAGAGACGACTAACTGTGGGCAGGATCTATCATCTGGGAATGTAAGAAAGCTAACATACTCCTCTAAACTTCTCTATTCCCTTTGAAAAATTATCTAGAGGTGAGTAAAGCATTCAAAATGGGCCAGGTGTGGTGAGACATGCCTGTAATCCCAGCACTCTGCAAGCCAAGGTGAGGAAAACAACCTGTGCAATTTAGCAATTTAGTAAGAATCTGTCTCAAAATTTAAAAATTTGAAAAGGGCTGGGAATGTAGTTCAGTGAGAAGGCCCTGAATTCAATTTCTAGTAACATAAGAAAAAACATTCAAAATGGACAGCTTGGTCAACTACAGGCAGTGAGTATATCAGAAAAGTGCCCTTGTGGGGTCATTACAAACACTGGGAATTTAAATGCAAATGGATATTTAGAGTGGCCTCCACTGAGCCCACTGAGTCATTTGAGGACTATATCTTGAATATCCAGGATATGTAAGGAAGTATTCAGAGACCAATAAACAAAACTGTATTTCAGGATAGGATTCAGACAATAAAAATTATGCAATATAATATGAAAGGCTAAGAGCTATGATAAGAAATAAAGTAGGGAAAGAAGCAAAGAATGTTGGAGCTACTTTAAGATATCAGAGTCAGTAAACATTTGACTGAGAAAGTTTTGAGCTGAATGAAGCAACCTGAATATTAGGCTCATCAGTTTTTTAGCTTCACAGATTAGAAAAATACATTTTTAGACTTTGCTGACTTCACCAACCTGGTCCTTCACTAAAGTGATGATTAACAAAACATTTCTATTTACTTATCTCGACTATTTGACCATGTGTAATTGGTCCCATGATTAGGCAGGTTAGGATTCAGACCACATATAATTTTTCTACTGATCATTAACTAGCCCTGAGTTTAGTTATTAACCAAAGACCTGCTCTTTCTCTTGTTCATATGAACTTTTAAAATATTTCTCCTCGTGTCTCAGCTGGATTTTATCTCCTCAAAATGTTAAACAGAGTATCTCAAATATGATGGCTCACTTAACCAGTTAAAGACATGATATAGCCTAAGCTTTAATTCCCCTTACTCTAACTCCAGGGTTAGGACTAAAGGGGAAAACACGTCAATCAATCATTTATCCTTAACAAGGAAATGATTAAGCATCACCTTTCTGTTTAGAAAAGGAACTCTCATAAGAATAAGAGCTACTGTGGTTGTAGCTCAGTGGTGTGGGTTTTGTCTAGCATATTGGGAGCCCTGGATTTGATTCGCCACCATTAAAAACAAAAGGAATAAGAGTAAAGAAAAAGGATAATGATAAAAGTCTCAAGATATATGCCAAGATAGCAATATCAGGAGTCTATAAAATAATCTCAATGGAGAACTAGAGAATGGAAAGAAAAAACACAAAGTGTTTATATGTTGAGAACTCTCTCACATGATTGTCCTGACTTCTCTGTACCTTCTTCAATACTCTGCTCCTGACCAAGTCAATGGTTTACCACCATATGCAGCATCAGGAAAATACAAATATTGTCTAAAACTCAGGCAAATAGTTGTGAATTCTAAGAATTAAACATTGCTAGAAAGCAAAATTTGAAAATAAAAAAATGAAGAACACAGCATACTTACTTTAATGAACTTAGATCTGTAAGTAAAAGGTTAAAAGTTAAACTACCACGTCCACTGTTTCACAAACAGGGTCAAGCAAATTTGCAGGCAATTTCTAAAGGGTGCCCAGAAAGACAAAAAGGCTTCCAGGACATCCTTTTGTCACAGGAATCAGTGGAAGTAGGAAGTAAAGACAAAATTTAAATACATGGTGGTTTTATAGGCTATATAGATTCTGGGTCAGTAAAAAGTTAACTGGTTGAGACTGGCATCATTAAAGAAGAAAGCAATTAAAGTAGTTGCTCTACATTGTGTACAGACACAGCCTAAAGAGAACCTTTGATAAAGGATAAGATACAATTACAATTTGCTTGGAAAGTCATATTTTCTTAATTTTTGTTCCATATACCTGAGAGATTTGACTAAGATACTGCGTAACTGTCTCCACAGGGTTTTTGAAGAACATCTTCTCCTGAGGTTTCAACTACAAAGAAAATTAAGAAACAGTGAGATCATCCACAGTGGAATGAAATAAAATATTGCTCCTGGAAAGAAATAAAATAATTCTTCTATCTCTGTACCACTGCTATCTACAAATCTGTTGTCCTTTTTTTTTTCTTTTTACTATCATCATTGTCATCATCATCATCATCATCATCATCTTACAGGTAACTGAGGGTTACAGGGCATTTATACTGGGCTTCATCTCTAGGCCTTTTAAAATTTATTTTACTTTATTTTTTGAGACAAAGTCTCACTAAGTTGCCTAGGTGAGGCTCAGACTTTACATCCTCATATATCAGCCTTCCAGAATGCTGGGATTACAGACACACACTATTACGTCTTTTAAAAAATTCATCATATGTACTATGTGTATACTTCCTAGGGGCCAGGAATAAGACAAAATTGTGATGGGGGAAAACTTACATTGTCAGTAAGAACCAGGTGCTTGCAAGGAGCTCTACAAATGGAACATCTCTCTGGGAGAAAAAGGGAAAACATGTTTGATTCTCTTCAGTATAAGATAAGATTTTCCTAAAGTACCCAATATTAGTTAAGAAGGCTAGGAAGGGAAGGGTTCTTCTTAAAGTTAGAATATTATTGTTTTATGAGGACATCAGTTTAAGCTCTCATCCCTAAATCAGCATTTCTAAACTAGTGAGTTGACTATAAGTAAGGCTTTCACACTTTACAACTCATCTCCCTGTCTTTTAAAAAAGAATTTCCAGCTTTTTTCTGTGATTTAGAAGAAATAATTTGAAACACACAACATGAGTACCGCAGTACAATTTTTTTTTTTTTTTAGGTTTTTGAGACAGGGTCTCGCTTTGTGGTTCAGGCTGGCCCTGAGCTCAGCCTCCAACTCACATCACAATCCTCCTGTCTCTGCCTCCCGAGTGCTGGGATTACAGGCGTGAGCCACCACGCCCGGCACTGTGGTATGTGGCACTGGTTGCTGCTGGGCATGAGTCTCCACGCCCAGTATTGTTATGTGGTTACCGGGAATCGAACCCGGGTCCTTGCGCTTGCGAGATAGGCGCCGGAACCACTGAGCTAACTCCCCGGCCCCCGCAGTACAATTTTAAGGGTAACAGTAAGTGTATAAAAATATCAATGGTTTTTTTCAATGAGCTTTACAATACCTAATAATTACATGAACTATAGGAGATTGGCACATACACTATAATGCTGCATCTTAATCTTACTTCCTCTCTCCTTTTCCCTCTTTCATACACTTCATTCCATTTCCACAAAGTTTACCTGCCTGTTTCCTATCACCTCTCTCTCTCTTTTTTTGAGACAGAATCTCACTTTGTGGTTCAGGCTGGTCCTGAACTCAGTCTCAAACTCAGCAATCCTCCTGTCTCTGCTTTCCAAGTGCTTGGATTTCAGGTGTGAACCACTGCACCTGGCACTGTGGTATGTGGTACTGATTGTTGGAAGGTGTGAGTCACCACGCCCAGCACTGTTGTATATAGTTACCCAGGACTGACCCTGGGACCTTGCGATTGCAAAGCAGGTGCTGGAACCACTGAGCTTAATCCCCAACCCCTATCACTCTCTTTTATTTTGTTCTTTAAATTATTTACATTCTTGGTTTCTCATATTAAAGAAATTATGCAGTATTTGTCCTTTTCTGTTTGATTTACTTCACTGAGCATTATAGTCTCAAGACTGTAGTCTCATTTTCCTAAATGATTCAAACATATCCTTCTTTAATGCTAATACTCCATTATAATAATACCTCACTTTCTTTATCTATTCATCCATTGATGAGCATATACACCTATTCCATAATTTAGCCAGTGTCAATTATGCTGCTGTAAACATGAGTATGTATATATATTATTGTAATATGATGACTTTAAGCAAAAGAGGATTAATTAGGTCAAATGGAATTTCTATATTTTATTTTTTGTTTTGATCCAAGGTCTCACTGTGTAGCTCAGGTAGTCTCAGACTCTAGGTGATCCTCCAGCCTCAAACTGCCAAGTGCTTGGTTCCAGGTGTTCACCAGCACACTCAGCTTTATTTTTAGTTTTTTCAGGAATTTGATTTTCATACCGGTTTTACTAATTTACATTCTCACCAGCAATGTAAAAAGCTTTCTTTTGTCCCATAACTTTGCCAAAATTTGTTTTGTTTTTTTTTTTTTTGAGTCCTTGACAATAGTCATTTTTATTAGAACAAAATGGAATTTCAATGTTGTTTTGATTTGCACATTTCTAATGACCAAAGGTGCTGAACTTTATTTCATGTACTTATTCGCTAATTGTACATATTCTGAGGAGTATCTATTCCTTTCAACTACCCATCATTATGGTTCATATCTAGATGCTTTCCAAAGCCTTGGGAATTCGGGAAGGTGATTGGATCAAAGGGTTATGATACTCATCAGTTGCTTAGTTCAATGATGAGTTTCTAGTTTAACGTGAGTTGGAAGGTAAAGCCTGATTGGAGAAGGTGGGTCACTGGGGGTGTGGTCTGGAAGAATCTATCTCCTTCCTTTTTCCCTTCCTTACCTCTGCAGTTTGTCCTCTGCATGCTCCTCCACCATGCTGCCCTACTTTGGAGCATGCTGACTCTGGATTGAAGCTCTACAAACTGTGAGCCAAAACAGACCTTCCCTCCTTGAAGTTGTGAGCGCTGGGTATTGCATCTCAACACAAGTAATTACAATGCCCATCTTTGATCAGGTCTTTTATTTTGGGAAGGTTCTAATTTTTCTGAATTCTCTATATGTCCTTGATACTAGTCCTTTGTCCAAGGACTAAGTGGCAATTGTTTTTCCCCATTCTGGATTCTCCAACATGTCTCTGACCTTCTGTCAAAGATCAGATGGCTAAGCCAGTGGTCATGGCTCACGCCTGTAATCTCAGCACTCGGGAGGCAGAGGCAGGAGGATTGCTGAACTTGAGACTAGCCTGAACTATAAGGCAAGACCCTGTCAAAAAAAAAAAAAAAAAAGTCAGATGGCTGAAAGCATATAGGAATGCTTCTGCATCCTCAATTATATTCCTCTGGTAAATATATTTATTTTTATGTCAGGACCATGCTATTTTATTTGTATAGCTTTGTACTATATCTTCAAATTTAGGATTATAATGCTTCCTGCTTTGCTTTTTTTCCTCATGACTGATTGAGGTATTCTGTCTCTTCTAGTTCCTTGTAAATTTTAGGATTTTTTTCTAGTTCTGTGATGAATACTATAGATATTTTTATTGGAACTGCATTGATCTATTTATCATTTCAGTAATATAGCCATTTTGAAAGTTTGGTTCTGCCTTTCCAGGGACAGGAAATATATTTTCATTTTCTAATGTTCTTTTCAATTTCTGTTTTCAGAGCACTACTGCTTTCATTATACAGCTCTTTTATTTTCTTGGTTAGATTAACTCCAAGGTATTTAATTTTTTTAAAAGCTATTGTGAGTGAGATTGTTCTGATTTCTTTCTTGGTAATTTCATTGTTGATATATAGGAATGCTTTTGATTCTGTGTGTTGGTTTTGTGTCCCTCCATTTACTGAATTTACTAGGATTTCAAGATTTGTTGTTTTGTTTCGGGGGTGTTGTTTTGATTGTAATGGGGAATTCCCAGAGCCTTTGCACTGAGCTACATCGCTAGCCTTAGTAAATTATTTTACAATAAGGATTCACTAAGCCTCTTACTTGCCCATGTGGGGCTTGAACTTGCAATTCTCCTGGCTCTGCCTCCTTGAATGCAAGGATTAGAGCAATGTACCAGTATGCCTGGATAGGTTTACTAGTTCTAACGAGTCCTCTAGAGTTTTTTGGGGTCTTCTATGTAAAGGATCATGCCATCTACAAATAAGAATAGTTTGACTTTTCTATTTGTATCCCTTTTACTTCTTTTACTTGCCTGATTGCTCTGGCTAAAATTTTGAGTGTTATCACCAAAGACCTATCTCCTATCTCTTTTTTCTTCTCTTCTTTTTAAATTATTCAATTTCTTCTTACTTTCTCCTTCCTCATTCACACTTGCCAGTGATCTTTAAGTCATTTTTTTTTTTTGAGACAGGGTCTCGCTTTGTGGTTCAGGTTGGCCCTGAGCTCAGCCTCAAACTCACATCACAGCAATCCTCCTGCCTCTGCCTCCCGAGTGCTGGTATTACAGCCGTGAGCCACCACGCCCAGCACTGTGGTATGTGGTACTGATTGCTGCTGGGGTGAGCCTCCACACTCAGTATTGTTATGTGGTTTCCGGGGATCGAACCCCAGTCCTTGCACTTGCAAGACAGGTGCCGGAACCACTGAGCTATATCCCTGGCCCTATTATTATTTTTTTTATTATTGCTTTTTTTTTTTTAAGGTTTTTTGAGACAGGGTCTTACTTTGTGGTTGAGGCTGGCCCCTGACCTCAGCCTCAAACTCACATCACAGCAATCCTCCTGCCTCTGCCTCACAAGTGCTGGGATTACAGGCGTGAGCCACCACGCCCAGCAATGGTATGTGGTACTGATTGCTGCTAGGGTGAGTCTCCACGTCCAGTATTGTTATGTGATTACCGGGGATCAAACCAGGTCCTTGCACTTGGAAGACAGGCGCTGGAACCACTGAGCTATATCCCCAGCCCTTTATTATTACTTTTATCCTTGCTACTTGGCAAGAAACACAAACTGAGTATTAAAGAAATTCCTTGGTTATTCCTTCTTTTTCATTTGTTAGTATTCCTAAATCTTGCCTCAATGCTTAGCCTCCAATTACTCTAATCTCAAAGAAGCAAATATAAAATTCCTCATCTTTTGTTGTAAAGTAAAATTTTAGTAGTGGTATTGGTCATTGATAAAGATACATGCCATGTTGGGAAAATATCACACATCATTTTTTTTGAGACAGGGGTCTCATTTTATAGTTCTGGCTGGCCCTGAGTTCACTATGTTGCCCAAGCTAGCCTCGAACTCATAGCAATCCTCCTGCCTGTCTCCCAAATCCTGGGTTTATAGGCATGAGCCACCACACCCAGCATTATGATATATAGTACTGATTGCTGATGGGTGTGAATCACCATGCCTGACATTGTTGTATGTGTTTACCAGGGATTGAACTCAGGCCCTTGCACTTGCAAGACAGGTACCAGAACCACTGAGCTAAATCCCCAGCCCCCAATATCACAAATCTTATGTTTCACAGAAACATATCACTTGAAAGTGAGCTGCCATTATCACAGTGAAGTGGTTTATTACATTAGCAGATAATTTAAAAGGGTCATGAGATTCACACAGAGAAAAAGAAAAAGGCTTCTTCAGAGACGAGCTACGCTGAATGTTCTTTCTTTGGGGAATAAAGGTTTTTCTCAGTTACTCTTCCATATTGCTCACAGGGTGAACTAGCAAGTGCAATTCATTCATTAAAGAACAATAAAATTCCACAGCGCCTGACAACCTACAGGATAAAGTTCAGGATCTTTAGACCATTATATAGAGATTTCCATCATCTGGCTACTATCTAGCTCTCCATCCTCACATTTTACTATCTTACTTTACTCTTTATTTTTTTCTTTTTCTTTTCTTTTTTTTCTTTGAGACAGGGTGTCACTTTATAGTTGAGGCTGGCCCTAAGCTCACTATGTAGCCCAGGTGAGCCTCAAACTCACAGCAATCTTCCTGCCTCTGCCTCCAGAGTGCTGGAGATTACAGGTGTGAGCCACCATGCCCAGCATTGTGGTATGTGGTAATGATTGCTGGTGGGCATGAGTCACCACATCCGGCATTGTTGTATGTGTTTACTGGGGATCAAACCCAGGCCCTTATGCTTGCAAACCCCAGAACCACTGAGCTAAATCCTCAGCCCCAGCAGCACCTCTTTCGTGAAGTCTTTCTTGACTGAAGCATACTACCCCGATTCTTCTGGGAATTTATATAACTACATACCTGGTAAGGCTTTTTGTTTTTTTCTTTTGGTTTTTTTTTGGGGGGGGGTTATATTTGTTTATTTATTTGTTTGAGATAGGGTCTCACCATTCCAGTATGGCCTTGAACTCATTATGCAGCGTAGGCTCAACTCAAATTTGTGGTGATAATTTAGCCTCAACCTTTACATTGCTGAGAAAATAGGCATGCCACCATTCCCAGATCCCTATCTTTAAGTTTTTTGTTTTTGTTTTTGTTTTTTTTGCACAGGGTCTCACCATATTGTCCAGGCTAGCCTTGAAATCCTAGGCTCAAATGACCCTCCTGCCTGAATCTCCTCACTAACTAGAACATAGAATATACCACCGTATTGACTTGCCAAGCCCTTGTATCTCTGTTTTCTTTTGTTTTTTAAGACAAAGTCTGAATATATAATCTAAGATAACTCTAAACTCACTATATAGTCTCGGCTAGCCTCCAACTCAAGATCCTTCTATCTCTTCTATCTTACTCTTCCAAGTGCCGGAATTACAATCATGTACTACCACGCCTGGCATCCTGACACTGCAAACAAAACAGGATCGATCTTAAATTCAAATCTCCTTTGTAAGGTTTAATAGTACTCTGAGTCAGTTCCTTATTTGTAAAATATCTACACTAATAATTATCACTTAAGTACAAGAAAAGATGTTCTTTACAAATTTGTTGGTTTTGTTTTGTGAGACAGGGTCTCACTCTTTAGTTCAGAATGGCATTTAATTCATTATGTAGCCCAGGCTGGCCTAGCACTCATGGCAATCCTCCGGCCCTAGCTTTCCAATACTGAGCTATAGGGACATGCCACCACACACCTAGCTATAAATGCTTGCTGAGAACATCCTACATAATTTTTGGAAGAAAAACAATTTCATTATTAAATTATGATTAGGGCTTTCTGAAGCCTCATGAGCCTACTATAGTATGTAGAAACAACTCCATGTGTCACAGCTGAGGCCTCAATAGTCCCATGATGCTGTGATGCTCAAGGGCAAGATTACATCAGTTGAAGACATCCTGTTTTCTTGAAAACTGAGTAGTAATTTAAAAAAAAAAAGTTTTGCCCAGGGGAAGGATAAACTCCTTATTAGCCTGCCATTTCATCCCACCTACTAACGTAAGAATGCACTGTCTATCTTCATAGCCATCATCAACCTAAGATCCTCATCAGCATAAAGTTTACTGCTGATCTCTGAGTCACCTGACGACCCCTCCAATTATTGTGTACACCCAATATATAGTGGCTAGTGTGGAGTCATTGTCCACTGTGGCATTGACCTCGTACTCCCCCATATACTTTGAAAATGTGTCTCTTCATCTTTCTTTCTTTATCCTTTGCCACACCCCTTTCTAGGAAGAATGGAGGACTGATGGACTGGCCACCGATAAATTATTTTTTAAACTATAAGGTCATTATTATTGATACCATCATTTCTGAACCATTATAGCTTTTTCTACCACAGATTTTTAAATACTGATTAAGAATCTTTTGTTATTCAAGTAACAAATTTGCTAAATAATTTAGTACCATTCTTTACCAATGAATTCCAGTTTCTAAAATCAACAATTTCCCAATGTATCCACACCATTATTGCCCTACCAAGTGATTTTTATCCTAAATCAAAAAGAGAAATGTTACCAATAAAGATAATTAAAAAAAAAAAAAGAGAAATGATTTTCCAGGTGGTGGCTGATGCCTGTAATTCCAGCATTCAGGAGGCAGAAACAGGAAGGTTACCATGAGTTCAAGGCTGGCCTGGGCTACATAGTAAATTTGGGGTGAGCCTGAACTACAAAGTGAGATCCTGTCTCCAAAAACTAGAGAGAGAGAGAGAGCACAAAAGAGAAAGAAATGGCTAATCACAATGTAAGTTAAAAACATTTTTGATTGAATCTGAAAACAATTAAATTACCCACCCACAGTCATACAGTTTTTACAGAAAATATGGCCACAGCTGGTGACAAAGAAATGAGTCCCATCTTTTCGGAAACACTGGCTGCAGTGAAACCAATCCATTCTGGAACAAAGAGAAAGAGTAAGAATAAGGTGAGGCATGATATAATTATAGCTGTCTAAAATCTATATAAAATTGTTCACTTAGTTTCTGATAGTTTATTGGGATGTAGGTACATTATTATGAATATTCCAATTAGTTGTAAATAAGTACACATGAGAAAACCCAGACTATATTATACTAATATATTTATGTGTACATGCATATGGCAATATATATATAAATATATACACACACATAGTAATATCTTAATTCATGAACTTAATTTGTTCTACTATTTTGAGAAAGATGGCCACATTCATATTTGTGTGGGAAAAATGATTGTAGTTGTGTTTCATGTCCGATGCAGTTTACAAACAAAAAAGTTTGCTAAATGTATGTTTGCAAAACAAATTATCTGCAAACTAAAGAATTGGAGGTACCACTGTATATGGCACAGCTGCACTAGAAAGATAATAAGGAGAGAGTGGTGAAATCACTATCATCTCTTAAAAACTGAAGGCCACTGAAATTAAATAGCCTCAAAGTTCCATAGCCAATTAGTGCTAATTCTGGAATTAGAATCCAAGTCTCATGACTTCCAGTGTGAAGTTCTTGCTCTCACATTATGTTAGACATGGAAATCACATGCTCTATAGTTTGGGTTTTTTTGAGACAAGGTCTCGCTTTATAGTTCCAACTGGCCTCTATCTCACAATGTAGTCCAAGCTAGCCTCGAACACACAGCAGACCTCCTGCCTCTGCCTCCTGAGTGCTGGGATTACAGGAGTGAGCCACCATGCCCAGCGTTGTGGTATGTGGTTACCAGGGATCAAATTTGAGACCTTGTGCTTGCCAGGCACACCTGGAACAACTGAGCTAAATCCCTGGCCCCACATGCTATATTTTCTGCCAACACTAATTTTAGTCCTTTTGGGGGAAGAGTATTGGGAATTGAATTCAGGACCTAACATTTGCAAGGCAGGCATGGAGCCACTGAGCTAAATTCCCAATTCAACACTAATTTCATATAATTTGCTAAGTATATAACCAAGTGAATGTTATTTTACTATTAACTTTTTTTGGGGGGGGGGTGATGCCAGGGATCAGACTTAGGACCTTGCACTTGCCAGACACGATACTTTGGGATTTTTAAACAAAGAAATTTATATAAAGATATGAGTGAGCTATAATGTATGTTGAATGAATATACTATCTAAGGATATAATATTCATCTATTTGATTTCATTCAAAATTCATTGGAAAAATAATCAAAACAGGTTATTTTTCTCTGTCTTTTCCTTGAATTTTTTTCTTCCTACACGCTAGGAAAGCATCCTCCCTAAATCCCCCAAAAAACTGGTTTACGAAGCTTGCTAAGTTAATGAGGGCTACTCTGCATCACACTTCAGTAATTCTGTCACATAAGGCAAGATTTACCACAAAAAGTTACTGAGTAAGTTTAACACAAAGACATCTACAGGGCCATGAGCTGCTGCTCAGTCTGCACTAACTTTTCACTAGGACCTCATGGAGTCTGAGAAGCACTGGAAAGGTGAGGGCGGCTCACTAAGGGCAGTGAGGACAGTTGAGGCACAGACTGTGGTGCTGCACCTCACGCGACAGCGAGGGCAAAACTCCCCCCGACTCTAGGATTGAGGGGTATTCCGCAGCTCAAATTTCCTAGTTCTTTTTCTAGCTACCTTCTCTCCAGGATGGCCACTGCGCTCCCAAAAGGTCTCAAATCTCACCTAAACATCCAAGTTCTCCTCAAGAACAGAAGGAAAGGCGGGAAAAGAGCCGCTCTGGAGCCCGGGGGCGGGCAAGAGGGCGGGCAAGAGGGCGGGCGACGCAGGCGGAGGCGCAGCTGAGGCGCGCGTGAGGTGTGGGCGTGGTCCACGCGTGCGGGGGCGGGGCTTAGTTCTGCGCTGAGGGCGTGGGCGGGGCCTTCAGTGGCGCTCGGAGTGTTGAACCGACCCTGAGGGGCTGGCGGGCAAATTGTTAGCAGCCCAGGTAATTGACTATAAATAATTATCATCTAATCTCACGTGCTACTATGGAAGCAGGGAGGTGAAAATAAACCTAATGACGTTCCAGCAGAGGACCAGAACGTGCCAGGAAGTAGAGTCACAAAGCAGATGAAAGCGTAAACCTTCCACGTATTTTTAAATAGAAATAATAGATGCTTTCTAAGAACAGCATAAATCGACAATAGTAAACCTTTGATGGAGACAGAGCGATTGGATGTTGAGAACTAACCTCTGGGAAAATTTTTTAACCTTTTAAGTTTATGAGGGCTGAAAAGAAGTGTTTTTGTTTTTTAATTTTTAAAGTTTTATTAATATGTGTTTAATGCAGATAATGATTTCATTCATTATTGAGAGTTGGTACCTGTACTTAACACATGTTAATTCATCCTACTTCCTTTTTCCCTCTCTACCTCCCTCCTTTTTTGAGACCACCACTTTCTTATGTATACCCCAACTCCCTATCCTCCTGCCTCAACCTCCCAGAAGCTTAAAAAATAAGTCATGAAAGATAAAAGGCTTCTAAATATAGAAAACAAGCAAGATAATTTACATGCACATTCATTACTGCAAAGAAAACTAAAGCATAGTATTAAAATAAATATTTAACGGATTATTCTGAGAAAATTTTGTTGGGGGGAAAAAAACTTTTGATGTGGAGGCCACTGTGTAATCATAGCTACATGGGAGAGTGTGGCTAGGGAAAAGGGAGTTGTGTGTGTGTGTGTGTGTGTGTGTGTGTGTGTGTGTGTGTGTGTGTGTGTGTTTTAGGGTCTGTTGAGTTTTTTTTGGTTTTTAGTCTTTTGGGAACAGGGTCTCACTTTGTAGTTCAGGCTGACCCTGAACTCATTATGTAGCCCAGGCTGGCCTCCAACTCATGGCAAATCTCCTGTTTCTGCCTCCCAAATGCTGAGATTACAGGCATGAGCCACCACACCTGGCTTCATCGTAAAATATTTGGGCAGCAAAGCTAGACCTCTGCTCAGAAAACAAAACAAAAAAATGAATCCTTTTGACTCAGTATGGAAAAAACATACCATGGATAAGGAAAAAATAACCCAAACCAGTCAAACCAAGGCACTATCCGGGAAAATGGTTGGATTTTATAGCTAAAGTGGTTGATTTTAAGAGTAAGGAAAAATTATTTGAGCAGCCAGACAAAAAGTACTATTAATTTATAAGGAAGAAGAAATGAGTTTGGCATCAGATCTCTCCAAAGCTACATCCTATGTCAATGAGATATTTTTAAGAAAGCCAAGCATGGTGATGCACTCCTATAAATCTTTATCCAGCACTCAGAGGCTGAGGCAGGAGGATTGCAAGTTTGAACCTAGTCTGGGCAACTTAACCACTTAGGGAAACTATCCCCAAAATAAAATAAAACAAAATAAAATATGGGAGATCTGGTTCAGTACAAAGGTCCTGGCTTCAATTCCAGTTACTAAAAAAAAAAAAAAAGAAGAAGAAGAAGGAAACTTTCAAGAAAGGAAACATGACCCAAGAATTTCTACCCTTCATACTGTGTTCAAGTGTAAAGGCTACTGACAACAAATATCTGACTGCAAGCTTTTCCTGAGGAGTAGAAGTTCTCAAAGTGTTGTTCTCAGGAGTCATTTTCATGTAAAAAGAAAAAAAATTTTTTCTGGTACCAGGGATCAAGCTCAGGACCTTGCACTTGTGAGGCAGTTGCCAGAACCACTAAGCTAACTCCCCAGTCCATTTTTAGAAATTGTTAAAGAATTAAAAAAAAAAAAAAAAGAAGAGGGGCCAGGGAGTTAGCTCAGTGGTTCTGGCGCCTGTCTTGCAAGCATCAAGGACCCGGATTTGATCCCCAATAACCACATACCATACTGGGTGTGGAGACTCACGCCCAGCAGCAACCAGTACCACAGTGCCGGGCGTGGTGGCTCACGTCTGTAATCCCAGCACTTGGGAGGCAGAGGCAGGAGGATTGCTGTGATGTGAGTTTGAGGCTGAGCTCAGGGCCAACCTGTACCACAAAGCGAGACCCTGTCTCAAAAAAAAACCTAAAAAGGGCCGGAGAGTTAGCTCAGTGGTTCCGGCGCCTGTCTCGCAAGCGCAAGGACCCGGGTTCGATTCCCCGGTAACCACATAACAATACTGGGTGTGGAGACTCACCCCAGCAGCAACCAGTACCACATACCACAGTGCCGGGCGTGGTGGCTCATGCCTGTAATCCCAGCATTCGGGAGGTAGAGGCAGGAGGATTGCTGTGATGTGAGTTTGAGGCTGAGCTCGGGGCCAGCCTGAACCACAAAGCGAGACCCTGTCTCAAAAAGAAAAACAAAAAACCTAAAAAAAAAAAAGAAATTGTTAAAGAACCCCCACAAAGAGATTTTGTTTATATGGATTTTACTGGTCAACATGTACTGTGTTGGCAATTAAAAGCAAGCCACTTTAGAATATTTAATTTAAGATTAATTAATTTATTAAAAACAATAATAAACTCATTAAATATTAAATATATATAACCCATGGAAGATACATTTCTGAAACAAAAATAATTTAATGGCAAGGATAGCTTTTGGGGGCTGAGGATTTAGCTCAGTGATCCCAGTGTCTGCCTGGCAAGCGCAAGGTCCCAAGTTCGATCTTTGGTAAACACATACCACAGTGCTGGGCATGGTGGCTCATACCTGTAATCCCAGCCCTCGGAAGGCAGAAGCAGGAGGATTGCTGTGAGTTCCAGACTGGCCTGAGCTACATAGTGATTTCAGGGCCAGCCTGAACTACAAAGCGAGACCTTGTCTCCAAAAAAAAGGCTTTTGGGTATGTATGTTATCTCTTCTGTAGCATAGCAGAAGCAAGGAGAGTCACATATTTTTCTACATTCACTTACAGTATGGCATTTTGGTTGAAGTGGTGCCTGTAGATCTGAGCTCACCCAAACATGTAGCTGGAAAAGAGAATGATATTTTAGTAGCCTTTTCAGATAATTGTGGACATTTTTCTCTGCTACTATACCAAAATTCAGGAGCTGGAATTTTGCTAAAGGTGAGTAGCAAAGTAGAATCAATGAACTTTTTAATACTCTGTCACATTAAAATTCATTGCATTTCAAATAATCTTTTACCTATGCATGATTTTGCAGGACTTCTCCCAGGCTAGGCAAGCACTCTTCCACCCAGCTCCATCTCAGCTTTCCTCTTTTTAAAAATTTGGAGCCTAGGTCCCACTAAATTGCCCAGCCTAGCCTCAGATCTTGGATCATCCTGCCTCAGCCTTCTGAGTACCTGGGGTTACAAGCAGGCATGGATGATTTTGTAAAAACTTATGTTGAAAGCAAACTGATCATTTGTGAAATACTGGTTTATTTACAATAAATTCATGTTTTCTGATGAAAATTAAAATTTGGAAAACTTATATGTGTATTAAATACTGAAATATTTCATTATATAGTATTTTAAAAATCACTTTTGTTAATATTCCACTTGTCTCATCAGATAAGTCTTTGAGTATTAGGAAATTATCAAGCTCATAGTTTCAGATATGTATAAGTTTTCCAAATTTTAATTTTCATCAGAAAACATGAATTTATTGTTGGTAATAAATGCCACTGTTTCCTTTGAAGTGGCAAACTCAGTTTGCAGCACTGGAACCACTGAGCTAAATCCCTGGCCTGCACAATAAAATTTTTTTTTAGGTTTTTGTTTTTTTTTTGAGACAGGGTCTCACTTTTTAGTTCAGGCTGGCCCTAAGCTCAGCCTCAAACTTACATCACAGCAATCCTCCTGCCTCAGTCTCCCGAGTGCTGGGATGACAGGTGTGAGCCACCACACCCGGCACTGTGGTATGTGGTATGGATTGCTGCTGGGTGTGAGTCTCCACACCCAGTATTGTATGTGGTTTCTAAGGATCGAACCCAGGTCCTTGTGCTTGCAAGACAGGCGCTGGAACCACTGAGCTAAATCCTCAGCCCTGCACAATGAAAATTTTAATAAGGACCAAGGATGTAGCCCAGTGGTAGAGCACTGGCTTAGCAATATGTGGCCACAGATTCAATTCCTGGTACTACAAAATGACACACAAAAAAGAGATTTTCACATATATAAGAAGAAAAGTTTAAAACATTACTAAAAGGCAAAAGTCAACAGATGGAGAAGCATGCTTTCCTCACATGAAGACTCAACATTATCATAGTTTCTCTTTACTCTAAGGCAGGGTTTCACTATGTAGTTTAGGCTGGCCTTGAACTCATGGCAATCCTCCTCCCTCTGCCCCCGACAGTGTTGAGATTGCAGGTGTATAGCACCACACCCAGCATCATAGTCTCTCTCTCTCTTTTTTTTTTTTTTTAGTTTTTTGGGACAGGGTCTCCTTTTGTAGTTCAGGCTGGTCCAGTACTCAGCCTCGAACTCAGCAGTCCTCCTGCCTCTGCCTCTCAAGTGCTCGCAAGCATGAGCCACCATGCCCAGCACTGTGGTGTGTGGTACTGACTACTGGTGGGCATGAGTCACCATGCCTGGCATTGTTGTATGTGGTTATCAGGGATTGAACCCAGGACCTTGCACTTGCAAGGCAGGCACTGGAACCACTGAGCTAAATCCCCAGCCCTATAGTCTTTTTTTTTTTTTTTAACCAGAGATTGAACCCAATGCTAAGTGGGCAGGTGCTACACCACTGAGCTACACATTCCCAACTATAATATTGTTAATTTCAGGGCAGAGAAAACAACTCTGTGGCATCTTGCCTACCTTGCACATGCAAGGTCCTGAGTTCATTCTCTGGGACTGGAAAAAAATGTCAATCCAGCCTAAGTTAATAGAAATTTAATGGGACCCTCATAAGGAAACCAACAGATTGCTTTTTGGGGATTAAACAAATTGATTCTAAAATTCATATGGAAACCAACCAAAGAAAAATATGTTAGAGAATCCTGGAAGTGTTTTAGCACTATTTAAGATGGGAAGCTAGCCTCATTTATCACTCAAATATATATTCTTCACTAAAATATATATTTTACTTGTAAGTGAAATAAATAGGACACAGATGTGTAAGTACTGTATCTTTTCTCTAGTATGAAAAACTGGAGGTGAAAATGAATGCCAAAATGTACAACAGGTAATGTGAAATAGGAAGAAAATATGCAAAAGGAAAATGGAAAGGGTGGGTGGGGGGAAGTAAAGAAGGGAAAGAAGAAACTTGATAGTTTAAAAAAGGAAATAAAGCTTATGTATAGGGGGTGGGGGTTGTAGGGAGATCAGGAGAAGGGAAAAAATGAAAAGATGTGTCATGTACAAGTACACATTCTCAACGTTAAAGTGATCATATTGTATGTATAAAATGTACCAATAAAATCAAGTTTAAAAATAAAATGGAGTTGGGCCGGGGAGTTAGCTCAGTGGTTCCGGCGCCTGTCTTGCAAGCGCAAGGGCCCGGGTTCGATTCCCCGGTAACCACATAACAATACTGGGTGTAGCAGCAATCAGTACCACATACCACAGTGCCGGGCGTGGTGGCTCACGCCTGTAATCCCAGCACTCGGGAGGCAGAGGCAGGAGGATTGTGATGTGAGTTTGAGGCTGAGCTCAGGGCCAGCCTGAACCACAAAAGCGAGACCCTGTCTCAAAAAAAAAAAAAAAAAATAAAAATAAAATAAAATAAAATAAAATGGAGTCATGTTTGTGAAAAAAACATTCAAATATATGATTTTCTTTTAAATTTAGTGTTTTGAGTCAGAATCTCCCTATGTAGTCCAGGCTGTCCTTACACCACTAGTAGCTCAGGCTGACCACAAATGCTCAGTGATCCTCCTGTCTCAGGCTCCCAAGTGGCAGGATTAGAGTGAGGTGCTACCACGCTCAGCCTCAGCACTCAGATGCAAGGCCTCTGTAACTGAGGAAGTCATAGAAACACAATGATGAGGCTGGGCTGTGTAGCTCAGTTATAGAGCCCACGCCTCGGCATCAGGCAATTGAGTCTAATCCCCAGCATCAAAGCCAACACAACCCTCAAGAAATAAAAATATCCAGATAATGAAACACAATAGAAAGCCAAAGAACAGAACAAGATATTGTGAAAATTTTAACTTAGGATAAAGTATGGAATTAAATGGGAAAGGGGAGTTGATTTTTTAGTAAAGAGAATGGGGGTAGCTGGAGAGCTGTCAGGGTTAGGTGGCTGAAGGGGGCTTGGTCAGGTGAGATTGCCAAAGAAAAGAACATTTGTGGGGCAGATAACACAAGAATGCAGGACTAAAGCTTTATTTTATAGCACAGCACTTACAGTGGCTGTTATCAGCTTGCTGAGACAAAGTACCTGAGACCTGGCACGGCTGTGTGACGCAGGCCTGGCTGTCTATGCTGATTCATTATGATATTAGAAAGCCCTGTCGTGCACCATGTTAAACAACAGGGTTACGTCCTCAGATGACTTCAGATTCCTGGGCTTTGACACATCTCACAGTGGCCCCTGTCATAGCCATCTCGGAAAATAGAAGTTGAACTACAAAGCGAGAGTCTATCTCAAAAAAAAAGAAAAAAAAATTTAAGGACTGAGATATAGTTCAGTGGTAAAGTGTATACTTAGTATGTATAACATCCTGAGTCCAATTCCCAACTCCACCCCCAAAATGTTTTAAACCTTTTGCATGGGGACACACACACACGCAGAATTCACCACTGGTGAAGTTTGAAACTAAGTGACAAATTGGGAAACCATCAATTTAAATAATAAAGGGGTTATAGTTTTAAAATACAAAGATTTGTTTTGTTTTGATTTTTTGTGGGGTTTTGTTTGTTTTTTAGTTTTTTGAAATAGGGTCTCACTTTGTAGTTCAAGCTGGCCCTATATATATCACTATATATCCTAGGCTAGCCTGGAACTCACAGCAGTCCTCCTGCCTCTGCCTCCTGAGTGCTGGGATTACAGGCATGAGCCATCACACCCGGCATTGTGATATATGGTTCCAGAGATCAAACTCAGGTCCTTGTGCTTGCCAGGCAGACACAGGAACCACTGAGCTAAATCCGTTTTTTGTTTTTACATACTAGCAGTTCAACCCAGGACCTTTGCACTGAACTATACTCTCAGCCCTTTAATATTATTATTATTTTTTCCTTGTAGGTTGCCATAATGACACACACCTGTAATCATAGTCTTTGAGCGCTGAGGCAGGAGGATCATTTCGTCAGCCTGGGATACATTGTTAGTTCAAAGCCAGCCTGAACTACACAACTACACAATGAGACTCTAACAAAACTTGTGATACTTCTGCTTCGACCTCTTAAAATAGTAGGAAAACATATATACTACTACATTTGCCTCACAACTGCAAGGTCCCAAGTTTGCACACACACACACACACACACACACACACACACAACGCCTGCCTTGCAAGTGCAAGGGCATGGTTTTGATCCCCAGTAAACACATACAACAATGCCAAGCATACAGACTCATGCCTACCAGTAATCAGTACCACATACCACAGTGCCAGGTGTGGTGGCTCATACCTGTAATCCCAGCACTGGGAGGCAGAAGTAGGAGGATTTCTGTGAGTTCCAGGCTTGCCTGGGCTACATAGTGAACTTAGGGCCTGCCTGAACTACAAAGCAAGAACTTGTCTCAAAAATAAAAGATTTCCACATGGAAAAGTTACTTATTATTGCTAATACTACCCAAAGCAAAATATAAAATCAAGCAATCTCCTACCAATAGCCCAAATGTATTTTTTGCACAAATTGAAAGATTCATTTTGAAATTCGTATGCAATTTGAAAGGAACTAGAATAGCCAAAACAGTTTTTCAAAAGGAAAACAAATTTGAGGAGCCATTTTTCCAATTTCAAAACTTTACTACAAATCTACTGTAACCAAAATGATGTGATATTGGGCCGGGGAGTTAGCTCAGTGGTTCTGGCACCTGTCTTGCAAGCGCAAGGGCCCAGGTTCAATCCCCGGTAACCATATATCATACTGGGTGTGGAGACTCACGCCCAGCAGCAACCAGTACCACAGTGCCGGGCGTGCTGGCTCACACCTGTAATCCCAGCACTCGGGAGGCAGAGGCAGGAGGATTGCTGTGATGAGTCTGAGGCTGAGCTCAGGGCCAGCCTGAACCACAAAGCGAAACCCTGTCTCAAAAAAAAAAAAAATGATGTGATATGAACATTAAGAATAGACATACTGTTGAACAGTGAAAGAGAGTTAAAAATCAAAAAATAAATATTTCTGCTTATGGTCAATTGATTTTCAACAAAAGTACCAAGACCATTGAATGGAAGAAAGAAAAGTGTCCTTAAGAAATAGAACTAAGAAGGGACCTAGAATAGCAAAGGCAATTATGGGCAACAAAAGCAAAGCAGGGGGTATCACCATCCCTCACTTTAAATTATACTACAAAGCTACTGTGATTAAAAACAGCCTGGTAGTGGCCGAAGAACAGACCTGAAGATCAATGCAACAAACTAGAGCATTCAGAAACAGCTCCAGACAAGCATCTTACCTTTGACAAAGGAGCCAAACAGCTTCACTGGAAGAAGGACAGCCTCTTTAATAAATGGTGCTGGAAAAACTGGCTTTCTACATGCTGAAGACTGAAACTATATCCATATTTTTCATCATGTACTAACTAAAATTAAAATGGAACAAGGATCTAAATATTAAGACAAATACTAAATCTGCCGGAAAGAATAAAAGGTAAAATGCTTGAGGACATAGTAGTAGGCAAAGACTTCATGGAAAAAACCCAGACCACACAGAAAATAATACAAAGAATCAACAACTTCAACCATATATTATTAAAAACCTTTTACACAGTAATAGAAACCACCAGTGGAGTGAAGAGACAAAACACAGAGTGGGGGAAAAGTTTTTACTCGTTATTCAGATAAAGGATTATTATCTAGAATGTATAAATAACTCAAGGACTGGCAATTTAGCTGAGAGGCACCACATCTGCCTGGCAAGCACAAGGTCATGAGTTCATTCCCTAGTAACAAAGAAAAAAACTCAAAAAAATCAGGACTTCCCCCAAAAATGTAAAGACCCAGTTCAAAAATGGGCAAATGGAATAAAAAGACACTTCTCAGATGAAGAATTAGATACAGTAAAAAAAAAAAAAAATCAACATCATGGATCCTTTGTAAAATGCTAATTAATATAATACTGAAATTCCCTCTCATTTCAAAAATAATAGCTAGAATCAAGAAATCAACCTACCCAGGGATTTAGCTTAAGTGGTACTGCGCCTATCTTGGAAGAACAGGGCCCAAGTTCAATCACCAGTACTGCAAAAAGAAAAGAAAAAAAATCAACCAACAACAAATGCTGGACTGTGGGGAGAAAAGAACTTCCCCACTGTTGGTGGGAGCACAGTCTGGCAAAACCACGTGAAAGTCAGTGTGGAAATTTCTCAAAAAACTAAATCTAGGGCCGGGGAGTTAGCTCAGTGGTTCCGGTGCCTGTCTTGCAAGCACAAGGGCCCGGGTTCGATTCCCCGGTAACCACATAACAATATTGGGTGTGGAGACCCACACCCAGCAGCAACCAGTACCACATACCACAGTGCCGGGCGTGGTGGCTCACGCCTGTAATCCCAGCACTCGGGAGGCAGAGGCAGGAGGATTGTGATGTGAGTTTGAGGCTGAGCTCAGGGCCAGCCTGAACCACAAAGC